>JAUELE010165941.1:0-13798 GCA_031471655.1 Diodora aspera
TGTCCATGAACACTGGCATTATACCTCATGTATATCTATGTACATCTTATGTATATGTATGCACAGAAGATGAATTCACCATTTCAAACACTGATCTGCCCGTATGTTGAAGAGATGAGCATTACGAAGCTTACACCATTTCTTACCAGAGTTACAGCATTCTGGTGAAGTTTTCTCTCCCACAGTGAAAGAATGACTTAGCAGAATCACTGAATAAATAAAACGTGAACTAAACTGAGAAAAGTAATGGCTTAACAAGCGTGGAAAAAAGATTTTCCCATAACATTACTGAAGGTACTGAGTGGTTCACTTGGTAAAAGCTAAATCAATGCTGCCAACATTACAAAGCAACACACACATTATTTTCCATATGGTACATGTATTAACCCAAAACTATATTTAAGAATACTGCAAGGCAAAAGCTTGGAGGGAAGGCATTGTTTTTTTCGCAGAAAGGATTTACGATAGCAAGCAGCTGCTCTGAGTTCAGGGTTTGTATACTTGTGGAGGTCTCAATGAACGTTACAGAAATGTTGAAAGATTGCCCGAATGTTTTGCATATGTGGAAGTCCCATTTAAAAACAATAGCTCTGAACAATAGGATGCAGGTGAAGCCCCTAGAATATTAACAGACAACATGAGATGAGACCACCCTGTCTTAACACCTAGTCAAATTTTAAACATGCGTGCGCCTCCTCAACAGCAAGCATATAAATATTGCATAAATTCCTGTCTTTGTATTCTACCATCTTAAACCTTCAAAGGTATGCTAGCATTAATTTTATATTTGTAATATGGAAAGTATTAGTTTTATGTGTAACTTCAATCTGTTTATGACAAACAGTGTTTCCATTCCCCGGCCATGAAGTGAGCTCATTTCTTTGAAGGTGCGATTAACAACTTATTTATGAGCGGAGATAACAGTCAATGTTGTCTGAATTCGAAGAAGGTATTAAGCAAATTAACTGTGGTATTAAACTTGGCATATCACAGCTATTGCTAATTGCAATTCACCGGTCTTTATTGCTCACAGTGCATAATTTATATTTAGTGTTGTTTCTGTGTATATGACTGGGAGATCATAAAGTAACACATGGCTTAACTGTTTAATAGTTATAACAGTTTCAATGCATACCAAATCCTTTTCTCTTTATGGTACTATATTTATTTTGTAACACATCTATATCCAAATATACCACGTTTATTTTTGCTGTTTCTACAATCCCCCTGGATGTAACCTAACACGGGCAACAAATATGAAACATTATCCTTTGGCCCACCCACGTTTTAAGCATTGAAAATATGCAAGCAGAGAAAAAATCAACAAAATATAAAATCTACAAAGTTTACATAAATTATTTTTTCTGTTTGCTTTCACAAACACAGACGATTTATTTTTATGTATGTGACAACTCTCTTGCGGCATCAGCGCTGGCAAGATGTGGGAAAAGTGCTGGGCCCTCCCAAACTTTGCCAGGAAAAGCCATTGTAGGGAGTTAAAATGTCATATTTTATGTTGCGACCTTCCGAAATTCTCCATTTCCCATGCCAGACAGATACATAAAACTGATGCAAAACCGATCTGTTGCACCCAGAGTGGTGAGGTTAAACAGATGAACTAGGTGTTAAATGTTTTTCCTTTGAATTTAAAGACGTCATTGCTCACTGATTTTAGAATGCACATCGTTTAAAAGGACAGCCCGGAAAAAATTCAGTTGGGATAATTTTAAAATGAAAATGGTCTCTTACCTGCATCAAGCAATGATATAGATATACAATGCCAAGAGAACTATATTTAACCTACCTCAAATATCAATATTGATAATGCACTGACCAATTCGTATACTGACCATATAAAACAAATGCTTCACTTGACTTGTGACACTTTCAACGCTCTACTTATTGTTGACCTTCTAATTTCTTTGACAAAAAATATTGTTTCCCTTCCAGTCACCAATAAACAGAGACCTAACAACACTCATGGTTGACCCTCTTCCGCAGCAGAGAAATGAAAAACATCAATCAGTGACTGTCCTGACTAACTACGCAATTAATTAGCTAATTACAGTAATTAAAGGCTGGTTAAATAATAGGACATGAAAGATGCTCAAGTAAATGAGGACAGCCTTGAAATTACAGACATCACAACCACCGGAGAGGCAAGTCACAGAAGCAAAACACAGCTGCTCGGGAGTCAAGATGTTTACACACAATATTAACAGACTTCTCCGATTTATCACAGATAGATGATATCATATTGCATAAAGATGAGAAAACATGATGTTTTGATGAATGATAATAGTTTTAACATGAAGTTATTTTGGAACATATTAATGAAATACACTGGCATTAAGAATTTGAGAAACTGTAACCATTTTCAAGAACTGTTTCCTTTCTCATAAATTATATCTAAACATATCAATATATTTAGAATTGGCTACCGGCAAAATATTACATTATGACAAGTAAGAACAGTTATCCTGTGCATACATCTAAAACTCATGGTAAAACATGAGACATGAAAGTTCTACAACAAAAATAATTTAACTCTATACTTAAGTACCGACAATAGACTGGCAGTATGGAAACATTCTCAACAATGACTGGTACCAACATGTTAAGGCAAAGATTAAAACACTCTCTTACCTGTCACAAATTTCTATTGTTATATTCTCCTTAGATCACAATCCCAATGCTTGTCATAACCCTCATGATTTATTCACAAAGTATCCTCGCTTCAACTCCTTATTACATCATGAGTCTACACATTACACAACAGGGTGCAGTAATACAGCCAGACCGACTGAGCTGATGAACTGAAGAACAGCTTACATAACCTCAACCTGTACAACCAATCACAGGAAACCAAACAATCTGGCTGGACAGGGAGCACTGATTACAGCATCATCTACAGATGGATGCCCACGCTTTGAATTCCTTCCAATAATATTTGTTTCTCTTTAGCAAGCACTGATAAACTGGTGTCCCCCCTACCACTTGAAAGTCCAATCCCATATGGTGGTAGTGCTTGACATGGTGTGTAGCTCGCCCGCGACATCAGCTAATTAATGTCTCAAGTAACTCAGATAACTGGTTATCAGAAAAGACCTCTTGAGTCCACCCTATAAGAGCTTCACGGCTGGAGACTGGAAGCAGGTCCATCCACCACCTCCTCCAAACCAAGGAAATAATATCACCAAATGATGGAAAGTTAGATGAAAGCTTCCCACACTTACCAAGACCATTTGGAGATAGAGTCAAGTGGAAGATGGATTTTCCGGCAAAAATCTCAACCAGGGCAGCTTGTCAACTTCATCCTTTCTTCAAATTAGCAGTACTCGTCAAAATATTTGCATTACATATGAAACAGGCAGCTTGAACAGGCCACGCTGAACAACAACATCTGTCTAAACACCGTTTTCACATGTAGCAATTCCGCTTCTTATGGAAAACCTGTAGCAGTGATGGAAACTCATGTGCTTATTCTAATGAAAGAAATACAGTCCTCACTAGAACGGGATACTGCTGGAGAAAAGCTTCCCTGCATTACAAAAGTACGTCGAGGAGCATCATGCCTTCAGCATAGGAACAGAGTTCCTGCATCAGCGGCTCTGTTGTGTCCCTGTTCGGATCAAATTAACATCATTACCGCCACAATCAACCCAAAATAACTGGGTGAATTAACAGGGGATGAATAAAAACCAGCAAATGTCCCGCATTAGTTGCTGGATGTTTCTCCAACACTGTAACAGTTACTCAATACATTCAGTTTCCTCGGGAGTAAAAACATTTCCCTGACGTCAACAAAGAATGACTTGAGCAGAACAATAAACCCAGTTTCCCATTTGCTGGCTGTAATTAGGCTAAAGCAGGTACTTCTCTAATTGTAGTGGCAGCTTTCAGTGTGTTATTATCACAATAGCCAAATACAGGGCAGGTTAACAGTTCCACTCTGGTGCTGTCAGAGTCTGAGAAATGAGCTTTGTGTGCTTCCATCAGCAGGAGTATGATTTAGAACAGTAGGGATTACAACTTTCATTACTACAAAGTGTTTCCAGCAACAACTGTCCCTCAGATTCGACCGATTTTAATGAACATAGAAATCATCATAACAGTACTTTAGAAATGGAATGAGGGAGGGAGAGACTTTGCATTGAAGTGGTTTTGGTAATCTTTAAGTCTAGCACTGAAATGTCATTTTTGATTAGAGAGTAGGTAGGTTAACCACCATACTGATCACTCCCCTTATGAAATGGAAATTACTGCCACAGAGAAAGATTAATTAGAAGCTTGTTCTGATGTTATCTGTTTAAATGGTCTATTAATATGCTCATTGGTTGTCTACTGCCAATATCAAGGAATGAACAGTCTGTTGGACAGACCATGTATTTTTGTTTCTCAAGAGACTTGGCAAGTCCAGCTGAATCTGAAATTCAGTCACAGACACCAGTCTCTGTACAATAAATGTATACTTACAAATAAATTAAAGGGAAAAAATAATTTTCAGAGTGTAAGTGAGTGATCTGGGGTTTACATGGTTTTCGGCAATCTGTCAGCAACATCACCACGGTCTCACCAACACCACGTCGGTGTCGAGGCTCCGGTCTCTCCGGGCTAAAATAGAAGTGCCCAGGCGGACTCGAACCACAACCGCCAAGGCTGACAGATTGCTGGGCTGACGAGCTAACCACTGCGCCATCCAGCGCCCCCTACATTTCAGAGACTGCAGTCAGTCTAAGGAATGAACTAAATACTATCTGCCACTTCAGAATCACCTTCCAACTATCTGCTGACCTCTTCCTCATTTAAACAGCTTGTGTGACAAGCAGGAGTCTTGTGCACCTTAGTATCATTTAATTAAACAAGTAAAGAATATGAACGTTATGAAACTAAAAAGAGAGGCTTGAAAGTTGTATTAACAGAAATAATATACCATCACGTCTGAAATGAATAATAACCTGGTAGTGTCAGAAAGTAAAAGTCAGTAAGTGAATTTTATAACAAAATGATGAAAACACATTGGTGAGTATCTTTGTGATGTAATGATTTCTCATAAATCAACCAATCTAGATATCCAATCAGCAGAGACTTATCACAGTGAAACATCAGAAACTAGAGCCATTTTTAACATTTAGCTTTTAGTGTGCTCTGTATTAGTCCAGACCAGGACATGCCATTTCATGATTCATCATCATCCTACAGCTGAGGACAGTCCATACATTGAGAGAATATGACTCTCCAATCACTAGCTCACTGATAAGGGTGCTCACTCAAAGGACAACTAATTGTCCAATATGACATAATTGTCCAACCAACCATTTGGTCATTTATTTCAACATAGAACATTACCATAACATTAACATTTATTGAGGTTTTATACACAGTGACTATAATTTTAGACATTTGGATACTTTTGAATGGTAATTTAAATTTCGTTATGGGAAGGAGTAATACAAAGATGTCATTTGAAATAGACACCTTAATACAAGCAACCTATCTAATACATGTCGGTTTCATTATATCCATATCTGAAGAGAAGGAAATGTCACCAAAATTAAACAACAAATAAGCAGCTTGGGTTTTGTTTTATAAATGAATAAAAATAGTCCTTAAACTTTCATCAATAATTTGGATGCTATAAATTTAATTAAATGTTGAAGTTCTGTTGGATAATTCGGTTTGATATCATCAGGCTATATATATTTTCTTGAAATCATTATGTATCTCTTGCACCACACATAAAATTCCTTGTTAATTTATCGAGTTGACGCGGCTCGGGTTTCTCACCAAGGAAGTCATGTATATTTCTCCAGCCTTTCAAATAGCTGCAATAATAAGATTCATGCAAGGCAGGAAAGCAATTCAAGTAATTGTAGATGGGCAGGCTTTTTTCTCTATTCCTGCCAAGCTCGGCGGTCTCCAGCAGACTAATCCTCCTTATCAAGACAAAGTCAGTGGTTAGGAACACAGCACCTGACTTCCCTAACAACAAACTATTTCCAATATCTGATAAATATTGCATGACTGCTGGTAATTGTGCATGGGTCTCTTCTACTTTCTATGTCTTAAACGATAATAGAAGATACCTTTGCGGCCAATCCATGACAGTCTAATAGGAGACGGAGGAGGAAACGCTCCGCTTTGTATTAATCCCCAAATCCTGACATTTTCTGAAAAAACACTGGCATTGTGTGGGGTGTCTCGGGCAGATAAAAACGAAATGGGCCTGTGAATTCCTATATCTATTTTGGGATTATGCAGCAACAAAGTGTTCATTATTTCAATTGACGAAAAGCCATTAGGAACGACCATTTTCACGCTGAATATTCAGCTTATGATTACTGGAAATTATAAGGATAGATGCCTACTTTTCCCCAACTTCCTTTCAACACCACAAGAATCATTACAATAATATTCACATATCCACTCGGTTCTATATACACACATCCATCCCCATAATAATAGCACTTGGTATAATGTTCCATTTCGGTGATGACTGCTTTTCGGAGAGAAAATTGAGGTAATGCCTGGTTCCACAACTTAATAGGTCCAAGGCTTTGTGCTGTAGTTCAAGAGCTTATTGAAATCGGAACCCCTGCTCAGCTACAAAGAATTTTCAATATATGTAAAATCAATATACACAAAGTCTGAAAAAATAGTTTGAAAGTGAAGTATTGTCCATGCAAGAAAAGCCCTGAATATATACTGATATTAGTAACAAGTTTCATTTGCTTCACCTACATGGCTAACATTTTTGCCAGTTATTGTCCAAATAATGATTCAGGCATTCAAATTCACATTGGATACCTCAGTAAACTATGTTTTCCAACATGCCTCACCTGTGTTTATGGTCCAAAAACATGTCAACGTCTGCACACCTCATTCACATCATCCGTTCTTGTGTCCAAGTCATGCTTGACCAATTACTGATCACAGACTGAACATGCTAATGCCTATCTGCTCATGACCAGGTCATGCTTGACCAATTAATGGGCATGGGCTGGACTCGCTAATGACATCAGGTCTGGTGTCTAGGTCATGCTTGACAAATGACTGAACACTCTCCAATAACAAGCTAAATCCTTGTCCAACATGCGAGACTGGTGGTTGACCTGTGGTGGACAGATAACTGACCAAACCCTAATGAGAGCCTAGTCAATGGAAACCAATCAACAATTAGATGGTGACTCTGTATTTGCAGAATGTGACGGTGTGTGACCAATGTGGTATCCAGTGGAAATAAGGAAATATAGTTTGTCTCTAAATTAATGAAATAATGCCAGTAATGTTTACACAAGATTTGCTGCACACAGGGACAGCCATTTGCAGTTTGGATAAATTGACACGTATCTACGACACATATTTACTCTGGATATACACAAACACGACCAAATTGTGATGAAGATAATTAGACTCATAGCGCAGATTAATTCCCCTTAAATATTCTTGTCATGCCTCTCAGTCCGAGGATCTCATTTATTGGATGGATTCTATTCTTGGAATACCTCAATTAGGTAATTCCGGGACTTTGTGTGTATGCCTAATAGAGAACCAACAGATCGGGTATGGTTCCTCATGAAAGTCAAACAAAGCACAATAATGATAAGCACTTTAAAATGCCTGTAACCATTACCGAGTATCATCAAGCATATATAAACAAACAAGACAAAATCAGGGGTAGATATTGGCACAATGGTCAGAATGGAATCTATGAAGCCTCCAAGTGGGGGCAACATTTTGAGTCCTGGGCGCTGTTCCATAAAGCAATCTCAGCGCTAAGTTGATAATAAAGGGGGAGATCAACTTTTTTATCTGAATAACAGATTGCAGATGCAGCCCAACCAACTTTCAGTTACCTACAAGTCCCCGAACTACCCCAAAATCTGTTTTGTGCAACAGGAATATGTTTCTGTTATCCTTATTATGAAATTGGTGGAGAAGCTAAGCTTGGTTCTAATTAAGATCGTTTTGTGTAACGGGGCCATGTAATGCCTCAACTGAACAAGTATGAAAGTTTTAAATTTGATCACATATATGCAAGAATGGAGGGGGCATGTGAATATCATGCGAGTGCAAGTAATTTTTCGATTTTATGCTGTTTTTGTCAATCTCCCAGCCATATCACCACAGTGTCACCCACATCACACCACCAGTAGTGGTCAATCTTTGGGTTGAAAGAGGGATTTCTACTCACAACTGCCAAGACCGCTATCCACAGTGCTACCCGCATCTCAAATGAATATCATGTACAGACACAAAGATCATATCATATAACTAATTCAATACAATACAGAATACATACTGCATTGAATTTTGTGATTCCCAGCAGACAACGACTGGTCTGAACCATACACCTCATGTATTCACCCCGACACAAACCCCAAATTCTTGTGTTAAAGCATTTTATTCTGGTTCAGTTCCACCTATTACTCCCTGCACTTAATACCACGCTGATAGAGAGTCTAGGATAGAAAAGATGACAATAAAGACAAGACTTCTTAACATCCTGCCCTGCAGTGACGGGATGGAAATAGAGAAGCTCCTGTTATCTGAACCCAGGAGCTGGGAGAAAACACACAATCAGTCTCGGCTTTTACAAACGGTTAAATAGAGCACCCAGGTGAAACAGAGATGCTGTGCTGGGCGCACAATGAGATATGCATCGCAGGACCTCACTACGGGCAATGTGTCTCACTTTTATCATTTGCAAGGCACAAAAAATGCCAGAACGTTTATGTGAGCCGAATTTAGCTGCATCAACAAAGCGGTAGCAGAATTCCACTTCCAACAACAAACCAAGCACTACCAGTTCTCATTTTTCTTTCTCAAATCAGGCTGGTAAAGATGTTCAGAACATCATTTAGTTAAATTTGTGGCTTTAAGCTCACCCTTTTCTCCACACCATATTGCAAGGCATATGACACTCAATTATGCTAAACTAATCAGCCGAGAAGGGAACTGATCCTATGTTTTGACGAACACTGCAACATTACACTTCAATAGTTAGCATCAATTTGGTTAGCATTCAGCTTAAACCTTGCAGGATATTTGTGCAAGTGGCTTAAATCCTGGCTCCTGTCAGGGAAAGACAATCCTGCCAACTATGCTCTCTGACAATAAACTGTTATTTTAGGAGTACACCCTCACAGATGTACTCGAGCAGAAGCAACAAAAGCTCTACCTTCATGTTTAGAAACAAAAGCACCGTGAATGACAGTGAGAAATTACAGCCAAATTGTTCCAACTTTTACCTTTGTGTTGGAATAAGCAGTTTCATAGTATTGCAGTTAACCCTCACCTGCTGGTGAATGTGATCTTCTACTGTTTCCAGAAAGGTGTGAGGCAGACACATGCTAGGTCAGACAGGGCAGCACAATTCATTACGCCATTGTTTGTCTGGAGTATGGAAATTTTATTGCAGTCAGGTGACACCAGCTACATCCTACTGGTCACTACATTCTGGTCAAACTGCCATACCACATGTCGGGCATAGATTGCTCGAGTATCACCTGTACCTTTCCCACCCTGGGGGATATCACCCTATCACCCCATCACAAGATCAATTCTCACCTACTTTGTGCCTTAGCGTTGGATTCTATTGCACCTTCCATGGAGGTGATCAGTCAGGACAACAATACTCTTCTAATCTTTGCCTTGGGAATATTACCTTTCAATTGCTACGACACTTTGACCATTGACTACCACAGCAGGTACAAGCTTATGTTACAAAATATATAATGGTTATAGCAAAGTTGTGTTGTTAAAGTTTCCAGGGACTGAATTGTAAGCCAGAAACTGATCCTACAGGACTTGTGTCCACTAGCAGTGATTCATCTTTATATGTGGCTGGATTTATGAGCAAGCTTCCACACAAGCAATCTCAGCTTACAGTCTTCTCTAAATGAATCCTGGTGCTCATATAAAAACTAAGACAACTGTTGGACATAAATAATCCACTCGGAGATGTCTCTTGGTGATATCAGATTTCTCCTGGCTCCAGCAAGATATTTGTTTGATAAAAACACTGACATAAAATCATGAAAAAAAATAGCGCTGGAAAAGAGAATTTTTTAGGTTTTACATTTCTCATTTATATATGTAATAGATACAGTGTTTACAAAGAATGAAGACTTTTAAATCAAGAATGGGATTAACTCGGCTACAAGCAACATCATTAGATACATGGTCAAACTCAGTGTTTTGTCTTTTAAGAAAAACAACAAAACTTATGGAACGATAAAAATATACAAAATTATGTATGTACCATGAATAATGTACTAAAGATATAGCATGTTTGTTGGTTTTACAGCCTCTTGAATAACCTCATATTTTGGGACCCCGATGCCATAAAATGGAAAAAAAATGCATTCCAAACTTTCTGAAAATATTTATAAACCTTCGGAAATGTTACACTTGCAAATAAATGCATTCAGCTCATATTTGAAAATCGATAGAACATTCTTCTGTAAACCCCAAGAGAAAAGTTCAGAATGAGGCTGGCTATTTGAAAGTAGAAAACAAATCTGTCTGCATCTGTCAGGACTAAGGAAATACAACGTTATTTAATAAGGCATACACTTTAACGATGTACAACTTACAGTTTATGTTATTTATTTCACACAGAGAGCACCAGACCTATTTTAGCATTCGAAAGCATGCATGTATCTAACTTTAAATATGTGTATAGGGTTTGTAGTCTTTTCTTCAAAAAGGCGTTCTGATATCCCAGGCATTCTAAATACCTTCATTCAAATCAGCAACATTTTTTCTCCTTCAGTAACACTGTTGATCATACATGAATAATATAGCACCCTCTAGAAATCCTTCCACTATTTTGTCAAAACTTATGCAAGACATATAATGTAAGATTTATCACTGAATGCAATAAGTTATCCTCTTACACAGTATATACCAACTTTAAGTAGAATACCTTGAGCTAACTGTCAGTGTTATCATCTAACACTTCCACACAAGAAACATAATAAACAATAAATTTATCATGGGGAAAAGTTCTTAAAAATAGCAGTAGCAAGAAAAATAACTGTTCATAAATCATTCAGACCTGTTTTTACATCGCAGCAAGAAAGAAAAAACACCATACCACAATAAAACTTCCCAGCAAGTCGATTGTTAGACACCTGACTTGAGGCCGTCAATCGGGAACTCAATCGTTGGTTGTGATGTTCTTAAATGACAGTCGCTGCTGTGCTGAAGAAGTCTCCGACTTGACATTTACAAGACAAGTCTCTGTATACTGCCTCCCTACCTATGACTAAGCCTGGAGATGTAATTGAATTTTTCCTGTTTCGTCACTTACTGCGATCTTTGCATCCCTTTATCATGTAAGATGAACCTGTCCGGGTACGGGTAGTTTGTTAGTTGAACAGACATAATAGTTTCATCCCGTTATCAGTACACATCTTTATACACTTGGCTGACTTCTCCACTTTAATTACAGGATGAGTTTCAAAATCCATTGAAAACGATTAAGTCAACATCAAGAATTACTCAGTGTAGGTTTCCACTGCTTCCGATATGTTTTCATGGTCAGTGAGCAACTGGAATGTATTTGCTTTTTACCTCTGTTTTGTCAAGTCTTTGTTATAGAATCAGTTGGAGTGACTCTTTGATTGCCTGTCTTGTATCACTCAGTGAGTGACGTAGGGTTTTACATGGTTTTCAACAATCTTTCAGCCACATCATAACAATCTCACCAACATCACGTCAGTGTCGGGGGTCCCGTCTCTCCAGGCTGAAAGAGAGGTGCCCGGGAGGGACTCGAACCACAACCCCGAAGGCTGGCATATTGCTGGGTGGACATGCTAACCACTGTGCCACCCTGCCCCTTGTAGCACCCAGTAAATGGACCCGCTTTCAAAGAAAAGTTTCAGCCTGTACACTGTACCAACATGTGAATTATGTTCAGGTGTGACTCCATTGCCACTAAGTGAGTAATTGAAATGTTGCTCAACATCACTGTAGACAGTATTTCAGCCATAACACAACAATATTGTCACAAATTGATTAAAGCGCATCACCATTAAATATTAAATGTTACCTGTCTGTAATGAAAATCTTTTCTGATTTACCTACACTGAAATGACCACAGCAGAATCTGTCAGTATCAATGATTATCAAAATATGTTCTTTCATTATTATTATCTGTAAATCCTGAAGAAATTAATTTATTTCTTACAAATGGTTATTTTTCTCTTTTATGTTTACCAACACCTAACCCATTTCAAAAAGGTGAAGTCAGTTAATTAATACTGTATCACGTCTTGAATGAACTTCAAGCTGAAAATACCAGTTTTTCCTTTTGAATGGACTTCCACCGATTTGAAAATGTCAAAAATCATGGTAATGCAATGAATTAAGTTACATTAAAAGGATAAAGTCAATTAATATTGTATTTCATTTGAATGAACTAGAAGCTAAAAATACTCTTGCTTACCTCTAAATTAACTTCCAATGATTTGAAATCATCACAAATGCAGATAAAGCTATAATTCTAAATGTCATGCATCAAAATCCTGATAGCTGTCTTCAGTAAGGCTCCAGCAACTTGTACAGGTAGCTGCGTACCTGTGTCCAGTCAGACAGGTAAATGACAAATAATTAAGCCATACATATGTTACATCACACAGGTAACAATAGATTGTGATTAACAATACTGTGAAGGAGACGAACCTATCCCCCTACAGCAGCTAGCCTGTAATTCTACCTGTAATGCCCCCCTAAGTGAGATCCTTACCCAAGGCTTAGTCACGGCTCCCTGGCCCCTGAAGAAGATGAAAGCATTACAGAACAACCCCCACAAAATACCCTCAGGTTACTGTGGTGCAAAATTAGGGGTTTAATTGACAAGATTGGCCCGACAATTGAATGTATAAACACACACTTGTGATTACAACAATTCCAGGTCTTTCTTCCCCTGGGCTGGAACTGGCTACTGCCTAATTCATCCCAGGTAAGAGATGCCTTGTTGACAAAAGGGGGATTCCACGGATCTGGCACGTGAATTTAATGAGTCACAAACATAACATAAAATCACTTAACTTGTGTGAGATTGAAATCGAAGCGTTAGGACATCAAAAATTAACTGCAGCAAAACAGTTGTGCTTAATAATTGAAAATCACTTAACTGTACGCTGATAACATCTTTTTGTCAGTTATCTCGTGCGAATCGTAACCAAGGTTAGAGCTAGCAGTACAATGTGTACATTGTATGAAGGTTTTGATTATAGAGATACATGATACAGGGAGTGTATTAAATTGAATTCATTTTCACATCTGTGTTAACTCGGAGCCAGGAAGTTCGCTCACCACGGAGATGACAAAATTATGGGTGTTATGAAGTGCGATGCTACACTTTGATGTACTTGAAGAAAATTGACGCCTTAAATAACCTTCGTATGTAACTTTTCTTACAGATGGAATGTCCTGAGAACAGTGGATGTCTTTGAAAGCAGCAGACTGGGTAGTTCCCTACTGGCATTAGTGTAAATAGCCAGAAATTAACAAACATATTTACAAGCATAATTGCTCTCATATGCAACATTCAAAACTGCTTTGGATTCAGGGGCTTGGATGGAATAAGGTTGTGAGATATTTGTTCATGTGTGTGTGTACCCCCCCCCTCCCCATATATACACATGTTTGCAGGAGCCTGCTGCAAGTACAAGCAGACATGGATCCTGATGGCGAGTCCTGACCCTAGATAACTATGTTATTTATTTTGATTAGTATTCATTAGGATACCGGTTCCCATTTATTGCATTATGACTTTGTCGGCAAG
>JAUELE010166052.1:0-13798 GCA_031471655.1 Diodora aspera
TTTATGTTATAAATATTTTTCAAAATTTATGTTATAAATATTTTTCAAAATTTATGTTATAAATATTTTTCAAAATTTATGTTATAAATATTTTTCAAAATTTATGTTATAAATATTTTTCAAAATTTATGTTATAAATATTTTTCAAAATTTATGTTATAAATATTTTTCAAAATTTATGTTATAAATATTTTTCAAAATTCATGTCAAAATTATTTTGGCTTGTGAAAATGTTTAATCACCTACATTGTTCTCATCAAAATTAAAGCATTATTTGCTATACAGTAAGAACATCGCAAACATACGCTGACAAGATGGCACTTGTCCAGTTACTGCATACTTCCAAGAGGCTCCTGAGGTTGAGGCTGGGTCATCTTGACACATGATGTTGCTCACCCCTGACAGGGCGATGCCATTGTCGCAGCTGATGGTGCAAGAACTGCCGGTCAGGTAGCTGTTAGAGCAGCTGAATTTCAAGTTAGGATCCTTGAATGATTGACTTGGAGGGGTGCATGTTTTCACTGAAATTAGAAACCTATGGTTGACTTTGTTCATTGTTTTGGAGGTAACTGATTTCCTTGTAATAACCCTCCGCAAGAGCACTAGGTTATTATAAACTTCATAGTAACCTATAATGCAAGATCGCAGGTTATTATAAACTTTATAGTAACCTATCGGTTTCTAAGTCTGATAAAACACTCATCCTCGGTTATGCTTGGGATAGTAAAACTATCGGGAAGAAAGCTTTGGAGAAGTAAGACCGAAGTTGAAGCCTGAGGTCTTTCTTCTCCTCAGCTTTCTTGCCTCGAGTCCCAAGCATAACCTCGGAGTCGTGTTTTATCCTATACATAATTTGGGTCAGTATCAAGTGTAGTTCAACAACATTAAACGTCTTTATAGACCACTTGGGTTACATCCATGGCAAGCTTTGTTGTGGCACTGTATTGCATTGGTGCTATTGAAAATGCAAGAAGATACGCTGGAAGCAGGCAACAGCAGTGTTTACATCAGATTTGTATTGGATGTAATATGCTGAATATAAAGAAAAATGCTGCATGTACCTTTTGAACAAATGGTGTGACAGTTAACCTAACGCCCCCCCTCACTTTTCATGTTGACAGTCGAGATCAGACCTTAATGAACGCTTTCAGCTATACTTCAGCTAGATACCACGCATACTGATGTCATGTCAGTGTTCAAGTTCATTGTGAAAAGAAATGTTGCAGGATTTGAACCAGCAAGTAATCTGACAAAATAACTGCAATTCTTGAAGTTTGGAATAGAATGGAAGATTTTCTCTTCTAAAGTGTAAATTAGCATACATTGTCAATACGTCTCTATTATTACTTCACAAGTAGAGGAAGAAGAAATAGCCTGCGAGTCCAACTGGATTGAGCATGGTTGTCAGTAATTATCTTTCAGCAGTTCATTCAGGATGCAGTTTTATGGGGAAATGCAAACCTAAAAAATGAGCTTTTTGATATCCATAAAAAAATCACGGCTTGCCAAACATAGGGAAGGGGGGAAAAAGAAGTCAGTGAGTCCTACTGGATTGGGCATTGTTTCCAGCAACAGTATTTATCTGAGATATAGCCATGAATAAAAGCACCAAAGCTGCGCTGAATGTAAGTGAGCCGGGGTGGATCCCTCCTCCCCTCCACCCCTGGCTCTGCACCTGTTAGCCACAGACCAGCTGACATAGTTAGGAATTGAACTCACTGTTATTAGGGCTGATGGTTCTACAGAACCTAACCTGTCCTCCCAGTACTGTCCCAAAGAGTGTGATTGAGTGATTTGGGATTTTACATGGTTTCCGCAACCTTTCAGCCACATCACCACAGACTCGCCAACATCAAATTGGTGTTGGGGCTCCTGTTTCTCCCGACTAAAAGAGAGGTGCCCAGGTGGGACTCGAACCACAACCACCAAGGCTGGCAGATTGCTGGGTCGACGTGCTAACTACTGCGCCCTGTTGCCCTGGAGAAGTAAATGGACATCCCTATTTGTAAAGCAAGCATTAGCTTATTGAGGCTCTGTTCTAAGTGGTACTCTCAATTCTCGGAGCCCTATTGGGAGTATGTTTGGGTGTTGTTAATGTAAATTTAGTTAACAATGTGCAGTGACGTACAGCATCTACTGATGTCAACAGTGAAGTGACAGGTCGCCTTGTTTCCATTCTGGTCCACTGCCTGATATACAACTTGCTGTTTCCCCAAACTGACGAAGGAGCCTGATTGTGGACCTGTTTTCTGAGTGACTTGTACATTTCCAGAGCCTTTACTTGGGTCTAGTGGGATGCTTCCCCATGTGACCTTGACCTTGGATGTTCCAGGGAGCTGCAGGTACGAGATGCTTGCAGAACAGTTGGGGTGGAGGAACGATGGCGGAGAAGTAGCTGAAGGAGGAGATGGCATCTAGAAATACTGAATACAAGCATATAATTGCGTCAATAGAGATGGTGTCACTTTTCTCACCCCAATCCAACCTTGATCTTTCTGTACCAGACCATTCAGAATTCTCAGATCATGCTAAAAAGGTTTTGGTTCTGTTTACAACCCTTTAAAATTTAAGGTAGGTTGGAATTGTTTTCCATTCCTTTTTAAACTAATGAAGTATGAGCTGCCAAGTTACAACCTGCATGACTCTTGCATGTCACCAAAACATGATATTAGGGTCAGTCCTATAGTGCAGAAGTCAATTTATCGGAACCACAACATTCTTGCACTTTTGATGCAACGGGGACAATCTGCACCCCTTACACTCCCTAGTGACCTTACTCATAATGCAACCGGACAATCTGCAGACCTCACACTCCCTAGTGACCCCACTGATAGTGCAGCCTGACAATCTACACCCCCTCACACCCCTAGTGACCCCATTCATGATGCAACCGGGACAATCTGCACCCCTTACACTCCCTAGTGAACTCACTGATGGTGCAACTGGACAATCTACACCCCCTCACACCCCTAGTGACCCCACTCATGATGCAACTTGGACAATCTACACCCCTCACACCTACTAGTGACCCCACTCATGATGCAACTGGGACAATCTACACCCATCACATCTACTAGTGACCCACTCCAACTATATATAGTCTTTATGATTAAGAAACATATATGGGCACACACATTATGATGACTAAACACCCATGCGAGGAAAGCCGGAAACATTGTTATACAACAGTATTATTTTGAATTAGAGGATTCTGAAAAAAAGAAAACTAAGTAATGTTCTCTCAAGTTCAGGCACTAAAACATTCAATTCGGTAGTTGTCATATACCCATTAACAGCCCAGTCATCTATCAAATATAACACTATTGTTTCAATTTGGAAATTCATTGTTTTGCATGTCTTGGTGTGACATAGTAAATATGATACCATATCACATAATGTAAATGATCATGTGTCTGACCGAAAGGTTCTACTTACAGAAGCAGGTTGAAGGCTGCGTCCACACACCCTTTGCCAAACATTGGATCTGGGAGGTATGTGTCCGAGACCCTGCAGGACATTTGTGATAGCACACAGATCCATAGCTCTGCCCCCATGGACACAAAAGTTGACCGGATGTTACCGAGGGCGGATGTCCACAGGCAATAGCTGAAACATTCACCATCTCAACATGTCAACCAGTTTTACTGGTTAAGATAGAACAAGAAAGATATAAGCAGTTCTGAAAGAAGGAGCTTCAGAATGTTATAATGTCTTTTTAGGAACCTGGCACATCCAATGAAACTTTTGAATCTTTGACTTTTTGAGTTGACTTTATGTACCTTTTCCAGCATAACTAATCTTGGGCCTCGATAGTGGTTATATATACTCTTAAAAAAAGTAGGGGATATTGAAATTGCAAGGTCAATAACAAACTAATGACAATAATAATTGGTCCCAAACTAATAGTATCTTTACAAAGAAGGAATTAAGTAAACAATTCACCAATTATTTTATTACCTAAACAGTTTCTTTTGTTGTCATGGTCCATGAAAGAAGAAATGGGTAAGAAAAGAAAATAATTTGAAAGTTGACATTTTTGCGTCCATAGTATGCAATGCCCCCGTTATAGGGCAAACACTCATTGATTCAATGAGGCATCATGCGTATGAGTCTACCTATGGTAATTTGATGCAGTCTGTCCCATTCTTCCACCAACGCCTGGCCAAGTTTATCTAGCGCGGCTGGTGGCCTTTCATGTTGACGAGCACGTCGACCCAAGATGTCTCAGACGTTTTCAATGGGGGAAAGGTCAGGGTTCATTGCTGACTAGGGCATCCTATGGATAGTGTGCCGTTGACGGTGGTTATTGACTATTCTTGCATGGCGAGCATGGGCATTGTCGTTCTGAAAGACAAAACAGCGCCCCTCACGTCGTGCAAACAGGACAACTTAGACATTCAGTATGTTGTCCTGATAGTACTGGCCAGTGACTCTTCCTTGCACGATATGGAGTGGGATTCGGTTAGTCATAGTGATCCCACACCACACCATAACAGACCAACCATCAAATATGTCATGCTGTCTGAGGTTAACATTGGCAGATGCGACCACGCCTATCAGGGAAGCCTAATGTGTACCAAGACCCATCTGAGAACATTACACGTGACCACCAATGAGTTCCACCAGTTCCTGCGTTGTGCAGACCATTTGCGTCTATTGACAATGTGACGGTTGGTCAATGGCGGTAATATACGAGGCAGTCTAGCATGAACATGGGCAGCATGTAGACAATTTCTAATTTTCTGACCTGCAACACATATACCAGTAGCCTGGTGTAGGTTTTGCCGCAATCTAATTTGTTGTTTGAGTGCGATTTCTCAGAGCCTGGGTTAGAGCCTGGCCTGAACGGCGTCGATCATTAGTGATAGCTGCTCAATAATCTGCTAATCACAGACTGGGAAACATTGATGAAATCGGCTGCCAGTTTCAAGCATACCAATTGCTCATAGAAGTTCAGCACGTTGGAGACGTCGCATTGCGAAAAAAACACAATCAAAGCATGTCTCAGACAAACAAAATCAACAAAGGATTACAGTAAGAAGCTATCAGAATCAAAGAAATCTCGATCACAAAGGAGTAGATGACCTTTCTCTAAAGTGTCAAATTCGAATATGCACCCCAAGCACGTGTTCGGCATTTCCACGTGCTGCAAGTGCACCCCATTGGCTGCATTTTGGCGCTCTGTTGTAGAGCAATTCATGTTATCTTCATCGCAGTTTGTGATTGTATCCAAAACAAAATCATTATTTTGTTATCTACCTTGAAATTTCAATATCCCCAACTTTTTTGGAAGAGTTTATTTTCCTGTAGCACCTACGTTAACCTTGAGGGACTGACAACTGATTAGTAGACTCTGATGATGGCCTCATGTTGAGAAGTCATCTGATTTGGTATCTAGTTTAAGGTTACTTTTTGGTGAATGCTGCAGTGTCTTTGGCGCTTCTGGTGGTTTCATTGCTTTGGTTATGATCCTGTCTACTGAGTGTACCATTGAGATTTGTCAAAACATGTTATGTTCAAATTCTTCTTTGACTGCCCCATCACTTAAGTAGATGTTGGTGTGTTAGTATTATGATAATTCTTGTCAAGACTTCTGGTGGATGTTGGGAGCTACAAACTCAACTTTCAAGAAAACTAAGTTGAATGCCGCAAAGAAGAACCATGAATAATACACGTAACTGGAGATTTAAGATGAAGTGTCATCACATTTAATCCACTTACGTTGACAGGTGGGCATGGTGGAGCTGAAGGTGTCCACGTCTGTGCATGTGACTGAGGAGGCTCCGTGCAATGTGTAACCAGCATCACACTTGAAGCTACACTGGTCACCCAGCAACATGTATCCACGGGAGGAAGAGGAGGAGGAGGAAGAGCAGTGAACCTGACCATTACGGACATAGTGAAGTCTTGAGCACCGCTTTGCTGAAACAGATAATTCATTCTTGTGTCTGGACTACTACAATGACTACTACTACATCATAACATGTACTACTACTACTACTACTACTACTACTACTACTACTACATGGACTACTACTACACCATAACATGTACTGCTACTACTACTACTACTACTACTAGTAGTAGTACTACTACTACATCATGTAGACACATACCTTCAATGAATTCCTTGCCAAAATTCATCACGATATCAGACTCCCTGGCCTCTTTTAAACGTGCCCTCAAAACTGAACTGTTTTAAACATGCCTTTTTGATAATTTACAGTGATGATCTATGTTGTACGCGCTTTGAGCATGTACCCTACGTGGAGCTTAGCCCTATATAAGAACACTTATTATTATTATTATTTTATTTCTTACTACTACTACTACGACTACTACTATTACTGCTGCTGCTGCTAATACTAATACTACTAGTGTTGCTGCTGCTTCTCCTATTACTGTTGCTACTATTATACTGATACTGCTACTACTATCACTGTTACTACTACTACTACTGCTGCTGCCACTTCTACAAATACCACCAGTACTACTGCAAATAATAATAATGATGATGATGTTCTTAATAGTTGTTCCAAACAATCATTACATATTTGTTGCTATGAATAAGATGTTTGTTTCAGTTCATACTGAAGGCGTTATCAGTTGGAGTTTGCATTTAGTTGTTGTGGAAAGACATGTAATACTTTTAGCAAGATATGTACTGTTTATTTCAGCTTGTACTGGTGTCCAATTAAGAGATAAACTAACTGTGTTTTCATTTTCCGAGTGATGTATCGTAGATTGAAACATGAAATTTAATTTCATTTGAAACCAAACACGAGAGCTGTCTAATTTGAACAATTTATACTTCTGTAAAAACCTACTACACACATTACTGTACAAAATATATTTTCAATCATATATTTGTATATAGCTAAGATGTTAGACTGTAAAGTTGCGCTTAATTTCTTAAACTCTGACCTCCTCTACTAGTAATAAATTTTAATTATTTTGGGGGTGGTTGTCACCATGGGTCACTATAGGGTCATTCCACATCAAATTGCCCAATAAAAAGTATATTCTACACTTCACTATCTCTGGTTTTGATCAAATCTGGTATACACGGTTGTTATGTGTGATGATGTCAAAATCCAACATTTCAGTGCAATTGGAACGATGGAGTCAGAATTATGGACACACGCGTTTTTTATTTTTTTTAAATCAAATCACTAGATGGTGGGAACTACTCTCTCAACTTTTTAATTTGATGTCATTAGACAGAAATTGAGTCAAAGAATCAAACTCTGTTATTGTATTTGTGTAGGGGCTCATTTAGGGGTTTTGGCTCTTTTTTGACCTTGTGGAACCAATTAGATGTAGAAATTGTTTTTTTTTTCAGAAGCTGAAAGAACTTAATGCTTAAAGATTAATGCTTCATTTATCTGAAAAATCTGAGGGTAACATTCTTGGTTCCAAAGATATCTTAAGACACATACCCTTTACAACCTATGTAGACCCATTCCACTGAAGACACATACCTTTAACAACAACTGAAGACATACCTTTAACAACCATTGAAAACACACATGTACCACTGAAGACACAAGCCTTTAACAACCAGTGAAGACACATACCAATGGAGAAACAAGCCTTTCACAATTAACACGACACATACGTTTTACATCCACCAAAGAAAAATACCTTTAAGAACCACTGAAGTCACATGTCTTTAACAGCCACTGAAGTCACATGTCTTTAACAACCACTGAAGTCACATGTCTTTAACAACCACTGAAGACACATTACACTGAAGACACACACCCTTTACAACCACTGAAGACACACGCCTTTAACAACCATTGAAGACACATTACTCTGCAGATACACACCCTTTACAACCAATGAAGACACATGCCTTTAATAACCATTGAAGACACATTACTCTGCAGATACACACCCTTTACAACCACTTAAGACACACGCCTTTAAGTACAACCATTGAAGACACATATCTTAAACAACCACTGTAGACACATTACACTGCAGATACATACTTTGAACAACCACTTGAGACACACATTGGCTGGAGTATCCATATGAATTGACAGCAGTGAAATGCACTTGTGTCACTCCCTCATGGTATGTGTGATGGAATGGCATATTGTGGCTATACACGCTGCAAGAAGAAAGAAAAACGTTATGTAAATAAACACAATTTCCAAATCCTTGCATTCTGTTTCAATCAGCTCTCATGGGGACATCATTGACACATATCATCATTGACGACATTGGAAGTCCAGTACAAAAAATCCAGTTTACTCAAAGCCTTATTATACACTTCAAAATGAGAAGACAACACATGAAATGTCTTAATATTTTCGAAAACACAGCTATTGTTAAACATTTTAAAGTTATCTTTTCAAATAAACCCAGTGATTATTGATGTTCTACCTTTTTAGTTATGGTTAGCACATGCTTTCAGAACTGCTGAGTTTGCACCCCATCAACAATCATTCAACATCTTCCGATGAGGACACCAACTCTGGGCTAAACAGAAGTAAGATGGCCATCAGCTCAATCAGCATTTGAAACCCCAAACTGCCCAAACTGATTAAGTTTTAGGCTGTTGAGCTACCATAAATCCATGAGATAGCATCAGCAGTGGCGTCACTAAGGTTGGTGTCACCTCGTTTGATAACTAATGGTGTCACTCCCATGAACCTCGTTGTGATGGTGTCATACCCATGGATCTGGCTGTGATGGTGTCACCCCCATGGATCTGGATCTGATGGTGTCACACCCATGCACTTTGCTCTGATGGTGTCACACTCATGGACCTTGCTCTGATTGTGTCACACTCATGGACCTCACTTTGAATTTTGTCACACCCACGGACCTTGCTCTGATGGTGTCACACACATGGACCTCGCTCTGATGGCGTCACCCCCCATGGATTTCATTCTGATTGTGTCAAACTCATGGACTTCAGTCTGATTGTGTCAAACTCATGGAGCTTGCTCTGATGTTGTCACCCCCAATGGTCTTCACTCTGATGGTGTCACACCCATGGATCTCGCTCTGATGGTGTCACTCCCATGGACCTCGCTTTGATGGTGTCACGCCCATGGACATAGCTCTGATGGTGTCACATCCATGGACATAGCTCTGATGGTGTTACCTCCACTCACCTTGATATGATGGTGCCACACCTGTGGACTTCGCTCTGATGGTATCACTACATGAACCTTGCTCTGACGGTTTTGCATCCATGGACCTCGCTCTGATGGTGTCACTCCCATGACCCTTGTTCTGATGGTGCCACACCCATGGACTTCGCTCTGATAGTGTCACTAACCATGGACTCCGCTCTGATGGTGTCACACTCATGGAGCTTGCTCTAAAGTTGTCACCCCCATGGACCTTGCTCTGATAGTGTCACCCTCACGGACTTCACTCACGGTGGTATCACATAGACCTGCCTTTGATGGTGTCACCCAGGACACCAATTCATGGCATCAACGCATGAACCGCCATCAGAGTGTGTCACTCAGTAAGATCATTCATAGTGTCATCCCATGGACCACCATCTGATGGTGTCACCCAGTAAGATACTTCATATATAGTGTCACTCCCTATGGACCTCATCCCATACAGAATCATTAGTAAAATCCTCCTCTTGTGAGTCCCCTGAATATCAGCAATAAAGCATCCTAATTTCATCAAATGGTTTGTTATAAGAATGAGTGATGAAAACTTAAAGTAAAGGCATGAGTATGTTAAAATCATTTGGTTCAAAACAGAGACCATAACTGAATCTTGGTTCCCCAGAAGTCCGAAGTAAAGAACATGTACTGCTCAAGGTCAACCACAATTATTAACAACTGACACTACCAACTCTGGGCAAGCTTATTGATGACAACTTACTTGACGTGCCCGTAGTGACTGGAGCACCTGGGAGACGGCATTCTGTAAAAACTGCTTGTTGATTGAGGTCTGGAGTACAGGTGAATGGTTGGATGGCATGTCAGAACTGGGTGCATCGTGTTGTGATGAACAGGGTGGCCTGAACAGTGCAAATATCACTTATAGTACATTGTAATCAGGTCGCAAAGGATTGTATATGACATCCTCAAAATCCATGGCATAATGACTCCACCAGTATCCATCATATACCCTGGCTGTACTCCTATTCATCATGGTCGTTTTGTGTGTATGGAAAGTCTGCTAAATACAGACAACAAACGAAATGTTGCATTCACTGCACGAGAAGAACCTCTTAATAAATTTAAACACATAACGTCTTTACTTCAATGAGTGTAGGAACGATGCGCCACATGGTTGGAAGTAAGCTTTCGCTTTGGAAGCTTCACTGATTGGTCTTGAGACGATCATCGTGAGTGATTCCAGGGTATGTGTATATGATGCAGTCATTATGCCTTGGACTTCGAGGATGTGTATATGGATGTCAATAATGAAAGTTTTTCTAAGTAGTTTCAGATATGTCGTTTGAAGCAAGTTAAATATTAACAGACAGACACCATGCAGACACTTGACCCCGGATGACAGATCATCCACCACTCTATACGCTCACCGACCCCTAGGTAAGCGAACAATGTTACATATACTCAATGGGGCAGATAATTCCATGAATGATTTGGATTTTAAGGGTGAGCGATGGCTAATGGGCAATGGGGATGAGGGAGTATAACCAAGCTGTGTCTTTCGGCCATAACCTCATGTTAAATGTGCACACGCAAACAGAAGACTGTTCAAAAAGAATTCCATAAAAAAATAAAGCAAAAGATCTCAATTTTAAATGCCTTTTATGACAAACATTGGGTAGCAAGGGACCAATTCTTTCTAAGTTATACCATGTTACTTTCCAGAATCCCTATGAGGTGGGTAGATAGATGGAATGTCATAGCTGACATGTCTCTGAAAGCTGTGTTAAAATGACACGAGCAAGATAGGACCGACTCCAGGTATTTTGATGGCTCAAGTGAGAATAGAATTTGGTGTCCACTTAAGAGGGTGCACTTCCAATAATAGTCTTGTGCAGTGCCCCGACGTTCTGCACCCTAGATAACTGCCCATGTCAGGAGCCAGCTATTTGTAAAAGGTTGAAAGCAAGCATCCTAGACCACAATAGCGAGTCATCTTGTCTGGGGGCATGAATCCGGCCCAAGTTGTTCACAATCACTCGGTAATGATATCACTAAAAGGTGATATAGCTGAAAGATTGATAAAAACTCCCTTTTTGAGGTGTGACTCACACTTTAAATATAAATCATCAAGACAGCAGGTCTCTGTGGACCAAGGAAAAATATATATAACATGGTCAACAAAGAAGAAATGCATAGGTGAGGTACATGTATGTGAAAGAACACACATTACTGTATAACAGGTAAATTAACTACATGTATACACTGACACTGGACACAAACAGATATGAACATCAAGAAATTGACATGAGAATGAGATAAGGCATAGTCATCAAGTGTAAGAAACTGGTGTGTCTGCCATTTATGTCAAGAACCGCCTGGCATCTTCTGCACTTGTTGAATCACATTGGTTATCTATGTGACAGCTTGCATAAGAAGGATAGCCATAAAGCAACATAAAAACTACTAAATGTTCTCTTACTTGAGTGGTGGCTACAGAAGAAGCTACAATGTCCCAGCATATATCCAGCAATTTCATTGATGCCGTGGATGTGACCGCTGTAATGGCCGTATCTCCCCTGGAGTATCCCCAAGGCAGCTCGCCCACATTGTCTCTGATTGGTCAGCAACGTGTGTGCCCCTTGTGATAAATATCCACCTACGAGACCCCCATTACTGCCTGGAAGTGGATTTGAAATATGTAAGAGTGAGGGTAGAAGATAATATGATAGAAAAATATACTGAACTGCAAACTAAAAATGCAAGTTTTGAAAATGGTGTCAAAAATTGCAAACATTTGTGGAAGAATAATTGGAATTCATACACTGAATTGCTCACTTATGTAAGTTTTCAATATGATTTTCCAACCTTTCCAAAAACAAGGTATCTCAAAAACATATCACCAAAAGACACCACGGGGAACATGAAAAAGCGGTTGGCATGAAAATCAAAATGCACACTTATTTTGTTGACAGTGAGAGTATAAAAGCATCCCAGCCATTTTACTTGTCCTTCATATTCTCCCTGGTATCAGAGATCCCAAGATTTAATCTGGACATGCGTTTCTATTGTAGCTGAGTATGGATAATGTTTGAAGCAGTGCTAGTGATTGTAGCAGCAGGGGTAGTGAAGAAGATAGTGCTAGTGATAGTAGCAGCAGGGGTAGTGAAGAAGATATGATAGTGATAGTAGCAGCAGACGAAGTTAAAAAGATAGTGGTAGTGATAGTAGCAGCAGCTGTAGTGAAGAAGCTATGGTAGTGATAGTAGTAGCAGGGGTAGTGAAGAAGATAGTGGTAGAGATAGTAGCAGCAGTGGTAGTGAAGAAGATAGTGATAGTGATAGTAGCAGCAGGGGTACTGAAGAAGATAGTTGTAGAGATAGTAGCAGCAAGGGTAGTGAAGAAGATAGTGGTAGTGATAGTAGCAGCAGTGGTAGTGAAGAAGATAGTGGTAGTGACAGTAGCAGCAGGGGTAGTGAAGAAGATAGTGGTAGAGATAGTAGCAGCAGGGGTAGTGAAGAAGATAGTCTTAGAGATAGCATCAGCAGTAATTTATATTGCAGAACATTTTAATATATCAATTCTGTGATCCATTACTGGATATAGGCTATTACAGAAAGTATTTCATTAATCTGTCATCAAATATGCCTTACCCAGAATGTGTCCGGATGACAGAGAGAAGGATTGAGACGGTTGCCCGGAGTAGGAGAAGTGGCTGTTGTAGTTGGAGTGGTAATAGTTGTAGGAGGAGTGTGACGAAAAGTGTCTTATGTCCATTGCATCGTCCTCAGGAGCTAAAACACAAGCATCATCAGATAGCAGTTACATTAAGCAATGTGTATACTGGGAGACGTGATGTTCAGCATTATCAGATAGCAGTTACATTGAGCAATGTGTATACTGGGAAACGTGATGTTCAGCATTATCAGATAACGGTTACATTGAGCAATGTGTATACTGAGAAACTTAATGTTCAGCATTATCAGATGGCAGTTATACTGAGCAATGTGTATGTCATAGCTGATAAAAAGGATGCTAGGATTTCAACTAGTGTAATTTGATTGACATCACATCGGTGATGAAACTTTCTAATCTTGAAGGAAACTCTTTTGCATATCCAACGCAATTGTCTCTAAAAATCTTGGCATCGTTTCTTTTGCCAGGCAGTTTATAAACGTGTGCCTATAATGGTATGAGAAATAATGAGGCGGTGCGCATGTAATGTGTGAGAGAAGGTCCTTGTCAGAATCCAATTAAGGAAATCTGCTTATGTAAGGCTACACTTGAAGTGTCTCTTACAGAGTGCCAACCTTGGTTTGTCAGTGGTTATATACATCTTCTGTCAGGCAGTAACAGGAAGCATCTCTTTCAAAGTGCCAGTCTGTGTCTCTTACAGAGTGCCAACCTTGGTTTGTCAGTGTACATGTAGATCTTCTGTTAGGCGGTAACAGGAAGCATCTCTTTCAAAGTGCCAGTCTGTGTCTCTTTCAGAGTGCCAACCTTGGTTTGTCAGTGGTTATGTAGATCTTCTGTTAGGCGATAACAGGAAGCATCTCTTTCAAAGTGTCAGTCTGTGTCTCTTTCAGAGTGCCAACCTTGGTTTGTCAGTGGTTATATAGATCTTCTGTTAGGCGGTAACAGGAAACATCTCTTTCAAAGTGCCAGTCTGTGTCCCTTTCAGAGTGCCAACCTTA
>JAUELE010166156.1:0-34109 GCA_031471655.1 Diodora aspera
TATCAATGAGATGATGTCAATCAAATTACACTCACCGAAATCCAAGCACCCTTTTGATCAACTATGGCATACAGACGGAAGGGAAAATAATTGAAATAATTTGGTATACTTTCTTTTGGACGTCAGTATATATTTGCTGTTTATCCCCCAAAATGGTGACATTCTACTACAGTGACATTCGGATAAGTAAAACATTATGTGGTCCCTGTGTGTTTCTTTAGATATCATTATTGTGCTATCGGATAAGTAAAATACACACGTGATCATCCCAATTAACCGTAACTGATTCAACACGATACCAAGCCCAGTGTTTTCACTACGCTTGTTTGTAGTGTAATTGTTTGTAAAGACTTATGTGGTTCCCGATGTGTCTGTGTTCAAACTGATGAGGACAAAGTGGCTTGGAGAAAACGAAGTCACGATGCATTTCTCAGAGGTGGCATCTTTCATCTATGCAATGTTCAGCAAATGACATGCTCGACAATGACAATTTCACGTGCTTGATTCACCTAGACAAACCCGAGCTTCACACTTCACGTGATGGACAATTTCTCTGTACCATGACTGTCATTTTACAATTCTGAAATTTACAGAAATAAATGTTTTGTGGTCCTCAAAACCCATGACGACTTTTCGTTAAACAACATTAAACTTGAGACTCACTTGAAATATCCGATCTGACTGTTGCGTATCTTTTGGAACTGAGTATATATACTCAATTCCAAAAGAAACTTGGCATGGCAAGTGATAATAATTTGGATTTTGTTTGAGGTTTGTGTTCGAAAATGTAAATTATTGCCATGCCAAGTTTCTTTAGGAATTAAGTATATTTCTGAAAATAAATGGCGAAGCTGCATGCTCATGGCGGTAATCTTGTTGCAGCTGTATACACGGTCAGATTAACCTACGACTGCACCTGTTCATGGATGCTTCAGAATGTGTTTCCCAGTGCAGCTAAAGGGGGTATTTCCCGTATTATGACTCCTTCATGTGTCATTATAAACGTCCTATTCACCTGCTCCCTGCCAACACCAGGAAGGTGACCGTTATTGGAATACAATGATTTTAATCAATTCGTCACTCCAAAACATTTGGAGAATCAAATTTGCTACAAAACCATTATTATGTATATACTGTTTTAAAAAGAAATATGAAAATAGTTTAATGAACATAGAAATACATAAATAAATAACTGCAATAACTGCAAATATCGTGATCTATCGGGTTTTTGTTTTCAATTAGTATGCACGTTTCTTTGATGTGCGTGTATGTTGTTGTGACTGTCAATATGCCTCCTTTACTGGATATTTGATGCACTGCATGCTGAAAATAATAACATTTCTATAATCTCTCATTACTCAGGTGAGCATTGCACAAGCCTCTGACGTACTGCTCTTTTGCGTGTTTATAAACTGTTGAAGATCTGATCTCCACAATAAATCATCTGGCATCGCTGTAGATATCACTGAGCTTCGTGTTTCAGTGCTTAGAGCTGGACACATGTATACCTGTTCTCAAGCATGCAATATAATTTGTACATTCTAGATCTGTCTTTAAAGAGTAACCTAGACAGTATATACAGGTGTGTGGCACATTAAAAAAAACGCCGTTTTAACTAAATCCCGGCACATTTTCTACTTTGGGAGTCGACTGTCTTGTACACATAGACGTATGGGTACCCTTAAAGTTGGGGGGCAGTGACTTTCTTGCCCGAAAAATGAATGGGTATCCTCGGAGTTGGGGGAGGGGGGCAGTGACCTTCTTGCCCAAAAAATGACCACCTAGAATAACCGAGAAGCAAAAAATAAAAACAGAAAAAAGCGTTGACACTCTGCTGTGCCCAAAACGTCGGGCGTTGTTGTCCGAATTCTGAGCAATTTTGCCGAATCTGGGAAGGTGGAATTGCTCGTACGCCTATGCGTGTACACATCGCTCAAACTCCTGGCAGCGACTCCTTTACGCTGTACTGTGTTTGGCCTAACCGCGTCACCGCTGTGGCTAGCTGAAGTTTACAAATAGCAACAGTGTCTCTCCGAATGTAAACAATTTGACAAGCAAATGTTGAGAGCATCGGTAAGTTTATAACGTTGATGTAGAATTTCTGCAGATTATTTGGGGTTATCGGCTATCACTTGTTGCATGACAGGCTGTTCACAATAACTGATATGACGTGAAACGTTACAATGTACACAGAAAGACTGCTCAGAAAGCTTGGGAACTGACAGACATGTAAAGTTGTCAGACATATTGTAGATGTATGTTTTATGCTTAAACCGTGGTTGGTACACATTTTGTGTTGTGTGTAATGTTGTTTTTATCAATGAAAACATTGAATTTGACGACATATAAATCCGTTGAAAACAGCAATAAGCTTACTGGTGTCACAGCAATAAGCCTACTTTCTTTTTTCCGTCGTTGGCTAGAATCAAATTTGACCGTTCATAGTGTTGTTTGTTTCATAAACGTCGGAACAACGGGCTCAAATGGTAATATTGATCATTAACATTGGAAAATATTGACCAAGTATTAACGAGTCTCTCTAAATGCACGGCGCCCACTTTCATGAGGCAGTTCTCTGATGGGCATTGTTGATAAAATGCAGTCACAGGAAGGAGTTGTCAACGGCCTTTCCCCAGTTTCTGGTTTCGATGTATTGGAGCAAAAACAGGATCGTTTTAACCAGGCTAATACAATGAATTCTGACAATTCAAAATGTCATCGGAATACAGTCGCTATGGCCTAGGGCTGCAATTACGTTCTTCTTTCTTCATTAGCATGGCCAAATATAGAGCTTTGTAGATGTTTACACAATATTGCTGGACCACAAAATTGCAAAAATAGGATTTGTTCCTGATATTAACCAACTCATTTGGTCAAAAAAATGGGGTCATCTGCTTGGTTACCCAGCCGACATTATTCCACATGAATTTGGACCACGTTTCATCAATGTTCATACCCTGCATGCAGCTTCACTCAGCAAGCATTTTTTTTTAAATCTAACAAAAATATATGTCAGTCTTCAGTGTCTGAGCAAATCTTCCATTTCAAAATTATAATAAATACTCTTCATCAAATGCACCTCTTTAATACACGCATCCGTTTCTTGTAGAATCTTTCAAGTGACTTGACTGAGGCCTGAGGCTTTATTATTCCATTAAAAGCGAAAATCTTCAATGTGTACGTCACGGACAAGAGTTGCGCTAGCGAATTTATAAATAATAAACACTTTAGTATAGATTGTGTTGTTTTTACACATTTTATCCATAATAAAGGTAGATTGAAATATGGTACGGGGGTAAATTATAACAAAATGTCGATCGCTTCACTTTTATTGAGAGAATCTTAACCACAATGAACAAGGAACTTTTGGGATAAGTGGTTCAAAAAAGGGTGATTACTTGGTAACGTATTTATTGGAGATGAATGATAGCCTTTTAAGTATGCTATTTAACACTGACAACAATTTAAAGCATTAAGCCGTAAAACATTGTCACTTTAAAAAGTAATCGAATGTTTATGCGGCATGCTTGCCCCATTGTAGTTAACAATATCAGTCCGGACCATTATGTCTTCAGAATGACATCTCCATCCCTTTTTTCGAATTTTGACAGCAGTATTTCTGATCCTTCTTCGTCGTGGAATCCATAAATGCTAATAATTTCAGCTGTAGTGTACAAATTTGAGTCTGTGGTCTGAGGCGTTATCGATCGATTGAAAGCGAAAATACTATTTCACCCATAGTGCAACATTAGGAGCAAGGTGTGCATCGAGGGAGAAGGTAGTTAATGAAAGAGATCGCTTACACAAAGTGAAAGCAAACAATCCCGATCTTAGTCGCCTTGTACGATGAGCATTGTGTTACTGAGGCCCTATTCTTTGACAGCTTGTAACCCCCAGAAGGGTCGCAAAATCTAACCATAAAAGATAATTGTATTTTCTTAAAAATAAAAGAATATTGTTTTTCTATCTGTTTTTTAATCCGTCTTGAAAGAAACAACGTCCCATATAAATATCGATTTTAATTAAAAAGGCAGCCCATTCCATGAAACAATCTTGAAATGAGTTTAGGACATGCAACACGGATTTGTTGGTTTGTTGACTGGGATCTTCTCAGAGGGAAGAGGGTGTCTTAATAATTAAGATCAACTTAACGCTGTAATACTTTGTGAAACAGGACACTGTTAGCGCTAAGTTAAACTTTACTTGATCATCTGCAGTCGATTACATCAGGACCCCCTAGGAACATAAAAGTTATAATTTGCAGTATAAGATAAAGATTTTAACATGATAATCTATGCATTTTCGAACCAGGGACAACTATTCTGACCTCCAAAGAAATTATACCACGACTTTCAGAGACGACTCAAGGAACATGCGCTTTGAAAGAGATGTCTGTTTGAGAGTGTATTGTCATCATGATATGTACCAACTCCACGAATCCAGAAACCTCTGTGATGAACGGCAATGGCAAGACGAGAGGGGTTGTAATTTGAACGCCGATGCAGTATACATGAGCCAGTGGATATTGACAGCAGGTTTCTGGTCAACTACATGTACGCTACCAATTACTTGCCATTTGCTGCAAGCCAAGATAGTGTAGTGACCACGTCATTTCTGTGCGTGACGAATCAAAATTACTGCTTCTCAGTCAGTGGTTGTAAACATCAAAGCAGATACCCTAAGGTAATGCTTGACATAGAACGTTGCTTTATAATATTTTCTGCTTGAGAGGGCTTGATCATGCTTGCTTTTGTCATAGACCTCATTCCCCCAGGCTCAACAAAATGGGGATAGAATATTCCAACTTTACACTTATCCTCAAATGGATGATGATATTTACAAGAAAACCTATTTCCGAATTGATCTTTATTACTATATTTAACATAAGTATGGTTTACAGAGTTGTGAAATGCAAATCAAAATATCGACTATAATATTCGTAAGATATAGTTTAGGAAGCTCTAATCGTTGGATAATAATGAAGAACTTGCCTTTCTTTTTATTCTGGTTTACTTGAATTCAACTATAACTGTAATGAATGAAACCATTTATATTTGATGGAGATCATTCACGTAATCCATATGTATCAGCTTGTATAACAAGTTCAGTACACAACGAAAACATTCAACAAAACGGTTTCTCAGGCAATTATTCCTTATAAACATTTATGCATCCCAAAAATTAAGTTTACCTTGAATCTGTATTTAAAATTCTATAGCTATTAACAAGCATTAATACGATTAAATTACGATAACAATCGTTTAATAAAAATGCAAAACACTTCACTCTCAAAACGAAAATCATACCTGATGTTACACAGCTAGATATTGTTGAGTATTGTTCTGTGGTAGCTACACCAGCCTGATCATTTTCATCTTGCAATAGAGACAAACGTTCACCAACCCATTGTTTTGTTGAGGCTGGATGTGGTGCATGGAGGCGGCGACTGACTAATTAGTATACAAGTAGTTGGGGTAATTTCCACTCGGTGCAAATTAAACACCTCTTCGTATTGGTCAAAGCCAGTCTTCTGGAAACCTTCTCTCGCTGCTGCTGGTTTGCCAAGGTCCGCTTAAAATATCAAGCTGATTTAGCCTTTAAAGTAGTTCATCTTTAAATATCATCTGTTTGAAATGGCATGTTCAACCAAACCTGTGATAGGCCAATTACAGATGCAAGTAAAGCATTATTTCATGATCGACAGGAATAAAGCTGATTCTGACATTTAAAAGGTGAGTATCTCCTTCTAAAGATTAAAACTAATGCATAATACCACTCTAAACAGCATCGGGTCAATGTTGCAGAGCGTCAGAAATAAAACCATGTTTTGTGAACCCCATGCCACTGTCCTTCTGTTTCGTGATATCTGTAAAGGGTCGATCCCATCTTCAGTTTGTAGACTGAAATTTGGCTGGTCCGTCAATGTCCAAGAGTGGTTGAATGTTCGCTGAAAGTGTAGATCTGTCTAAATTACGAAATCACATCTCTGTAAAATTCCCCCGGCCCAGACACGCGCCAACTATAGGACAACATGTCACCAGGATATGAAAAGGTTCGTCAATAGTTCCCGTGTAATATCTCACCTTATGGCGCATTAATACTTCGAACCAAAACACAGACGTTTAAGAACAGGAGTTTTTCATTTACTCTAGACACGACAATAATATTATTACTATATCTCCACGTGTAACATTGCAGCGGACGTTGGGTAAACAAGGAAAACATTAATATCAATTCACTATCCAATTTCATGATCCTCTGCAGTGCATTGTGCGTTTTTATGCCTGGTCCTTTGTCTGGACTGTAAGCACTACATTTTCCGAATTAATAAAATACTTCCGATCGCTTGTCAAAATATAATCATGTCAATATTTCATGTGAAGACCATCATGTTTTTTTGTTTGTTCTGTTATTTTTGTCAGGTATTCATACATTGAGACCCATGAGAGCTGTCGAGTAAAAGTACACAAGCGAGAACTGGAATATTGTCTAAGATGACAATTCAATTTCTGACTGACATTGGAAGAGAAGTGTTCTTTTTAATAGTAAACGTCAGTAACGTTGCATATAAAATAAGACATATTCCCTGTGAAATGAATGCATAGTGTATGGTAAAGTTTGGTGTCATTAATGCTATCATTCATTCGAGATTGACGTGGTATCCCGTGAAAGGCGACTTAAACGGGGATAGAAACTGCCTTCACTATTCTTTCTATCGATCTCTTTGATGGACTGTCGTTTCTCCCTCAGTGTGCACCGTGCACATCACATTGCGTTGTAGCTGAAATATTGCCCTTGCAACATAAAACATATCAACCCTCTCAACCAGTGCTATTTAAACAGTGCCGCTGGGATATGCGTCAGCAGGATGATCTCTGAGCTCAAGCGGCTTTACAACACCTCATATTTGACCAAAAATCACACATACATGTAGTAGCCCCCTCACTAACTGAATAGGTTCATTGTTGGGCGTCTCATTGCAGGACACCATATAATGGAGTACATATGTTGGAACGATAACAAGACAGTTTGAGCAGTAAAAGACAGTTAACGATGTCATAATCTTTTATCGATGATTTCCATTTAATGTAGTCCCTATATTATTATGCTTAAAATGTTGGATCAGTTATACAGTGGGGTGTTTTTTTTGTAATTTGTGCCTCTGTTCTGAGAAGTGGTGCATTATCTGAATTGGTTATTAAACGTTCTACATACAATAAACTTGGGTTGAACGGTAAGCATGCATGAAACAGCTTGCACATTGTCACATTGTTGCTTCAGGGATGTTTCTATCTGTGAAAGTGCAGGATGTTCTGACTACAATGACGATTGATACGAACGATGTCAGTTAAAGCCCTTAGATACACGTTGACTGTCCTAAATGTGTTTGTCATCCAGTTCAGATAAAATACTGACGGAAAATCATGCTAGCTTTTCGGCAGACAGGAGACAAGCAGACTGAGTGAAGGATGGATGATGGATACATGCACGTACATACATACATACGAATATTTAAGCAGATTTTCAGCTGTGTCTTCTGACCAATTTAGCTAAAGTATATCTCTCACAGTTTTGTGAACGTATTTTCGTAAGCACTGCAATCAAAGTCGATAGATTTAAATGACGTGCTTTATGTGATATACTTTAGGTGATGTTATGTGAGCAAACATTTCTGACAATGTACTCTGTGCATATTTAGAATGTTCTCGCTCATTCCGGACACGATTACAATTCATTTTGCACTTTCTGTTCTCCCAGGACAAGGAAAATGTTGCTCGAGGCAAAGCAGTTACCAGCAACAGCCATTTTAATTTCAAGTTAATTATTTCCTGGGATTGGTCACCTTCAGGTTGTTATTAGCTCGGCAGCTGTCGGATGAATCTCAGCCAAATTCTTTCCATTATTGACACGGCTCACTTCAGAAGAGTGTTTTACATTTGTTTGAACAAGGCTGTTTTGCAACTGCCTCTCATTATGTAAGCACTTATCTAGATTTTAAGTCAAATGTCGATAACGTTAATGATGACGTACAAATATGACAGACTGTATACTTGTCTAATTTAATGCCTTCAAAACTGGTGAACTGCTCGCCCACGGGTAAATGAAATTATTTTGGGGTGAATGAAGGTTAAGGGTGGATAAAAGGGAAAATTAACAAAAATATTTTAAAAAAGTATAGTCGAGGGTGATTTAGTTTTGTGATAAAGACTCAAGGATGAGTGACACCAAACTAGTTTAAGAAGCACTTGGATTCTAAGTAACCTGAGCTGGGTTTTATGCAGCGCTTACCATGAAGTGTATCATTGATGATATTAAAGTAAATGTACATATTACCTGAGATCTGTTCAGTGTATCGTGACGTCATAGTGTCATGCCGCCAAAGCCGTAGACGTCTTTCGGGATCCGTTAACAGCCGGTTACTGTAATCTAGGTTAAAGTCATGTTATTTTGAAGAAAGTATATAAATATTACACCTATAAACCAAAACTATTCAACAAATCGCGGTACAAGTTCTACAACATTGTACCAGTTTCACTTATTCGATTTTATTGGGAGGGTGAAAGATCTTGAAAATAAATAGTTTAGAGAATTTTGAATCTAAGTAGAATCTGAGTAGATTGCGGAGATATATACAGGGTTTTTATATGTTTCAGTTTATAATTATAAAATGTGTCATACAATTTTGTTTGGCGCTCTTCCAATGAACATTAATTGCCCATTGCAACTACATTTTTATACCTGTAATTACATTAAAACTCCAACCTAACTTGAGTAAAAAAAATATTCTAAACAAATAAATAGTTTGTCGGCAATTATGATAGAAAAAATCCATTAAAAAAACATAGTTTGTAGGAAAACAAAATGCCACCCCACCCACTTAAAATCAAATGGTCACTCTCTCTCTTTCACCAACTTGAGACTCGATCCTTCAAGCTAGACGCATGAAGATAAGCATTCTGTCCTCTTGTGTATTGTCAATGACCAAGCTAACATCGAGCTAACCCAGCAATCTCTCTTTCATTAATTCCGTAAGCAGATCGTAAAATTTGTGTCAGTCATCAAAACAGACGCTGCCAGACGAGGTCATATTGTTTGGTCACATGGGTGACAGCATTAAATGTAAATCTCCCTTTCACGACGACGCATGAGACATACAACTGATTGATTCCTGTACAATTGAGTGACTCTTAATCACTTGACATCTAGATACATTGATGACGATCACACAGTGGCGGGTTTTCAATAGTTTCCTGGTTAATATGTCTCATCGGGTCCGGCTATGCCTCATTTTATGCCAATCTCTGTCTCACCAACACTGAGTGATCAAAGCGTGCGTTATTTACTCTTGCTTTGATAATGGTTTGTAACTTTACAACGGGCAAGAGAGTGGAGTACTGATTCCTTGGTCTCAGCTGTGTACCTTACAGGTAAATCGGTGTCCGTTATACATGTAGACAGAACAATACCATGCCAGGTAGAAATAGATAGGAAATTCTATACTGGTGTAGGATACCTGTGTAATACTGATATAGAATTGATATTGATATTGGGTAAGTTATGATAAAATTATTACCGGCATTAAATGTAAGTTGAGCCATGAACTGCGCCGTGACGTCACTAACTATGCATAGCATACATGCAACTGCTGATGGATGGTTGGCAAGCACTGTACATTGTCTTCAGACTTCCGTCACATTGTTTTAATAATCGTGCAAAGATTCATCCCCTTCAGAATATTGCTTGTAATCAGTGTGGTAGATTAGCTACAGTGTATCAGAGCGTTCAGTCACAGGTCTCATTAGTTGCACGTGCATACATCTTCCTAATCTCTCAAATGTAAATGAACTGGTCACAGGAAGCCGTCCGCCTATCTTAAAATATTAAGACGACGATATAAAGCCCACCGCAGACTTTTACGTATCGCAAACGATCAGATCGTGTGCGAACGGCTAAATCCCACCACAAATCTTTACCATTCGCAAACGAAAAGATCGTTTATGATCAGATCGTTGACGAATCGTTAAGGTCTGCGATGAACAAAACGGCCGATTTGATCGCGCGCGATCTAATTGTAACAGGTCAAACTTGTTTGATATTTTCGCCTCGATCCTTTTCAATCGCAAAGGTCTGCGGTGAACCAACGATTCAATCGTTTGCGATTTTTTTCAACTACATATCATGGGTCGAGATTTTATCACGTGGAGTGACAAAAATCACGTGATTTATTGTGACTAAAAATCGTGAACGGTCAAATCTTTCGTCGTTTGTGTGTGTGGTGGATCAACGATTGAATCGTTTGCGATCAGATCGTGCGCGAATTTATCGTCAACAATTTGATCGCAAAGGTCCTAAAAACGTTGAGGCAGACGATATTACGACGATATTGCACTAGGTCAACTTGCATGCATATTTGGATACCATGACATACGTATATCGTTCCCCGGGCACCAAACGCTTTAAGTGAGCATTTGACCCGAGTTAATTACATGATTTAGCTCCCATGATTTGGATGTAATTATAAATCGTAGATCAGGCATTAGTTTTCGTCTTTGTTGACCTCAGCAGATCACTTTGTAATTTGTAGTCAAGAATGTAGCACTGACGCTACACTTTGGCGACAGTCACACGTGTAAGTGAAAATTGAATTTGTATGTATCCTTTGAAAATAAAGTAGTAGTAATAGTAGTAGTATTAGTAGTAGTAGTTGTAGTAGTAATAGTAGTAGTAATTGTAGTAGTAGCAGTATTCATCCTCGAAATTCAGAGTATAATGACATCGTCAACGGGCATATACCCTGGAATCACTCCTATTCACGACGATCGTCTCGAGGGGGGCATTTTGACAAATCAGTGAAGCTTCCATAGCAAAAGTTTGCGTCCAATCATGTGGCTATCTCCTAACACTCGACGAAGTAAAGACGTTATGCGTTTAAATTTATCAAGAGTTACTTCTCGTGCAGTGAATGAGACATTTCATTGGCTGTCTATATTTGGCAGATTTAGACTATCCATACACAAACACGACCATGGTGAATAGGAGTAAATCCAGGGTATATGACCGTTGGCGGTGTCATTATATCCTGGATTTCGAGGATGAATAGTATTTAGTAGTAGCCTAAATGCACAACGGGGCCATTAGCGTCGCTTCTTGTTTACGGTAGGCTACTGTAATGTTTCCCTCATCTTGGCGATCTGGCAAAACGCTAATATGCAGCAGGGGAGATTCAAGACTCGGTTACATGTATGCTTATTAAATGTCCACTGTAACATTTGAACTAAAAAAGAAAATATTAGAGACCGTGCACAGCCAATATGTACTTGTAAATCTCATGACATAATGAAAACTATGTGTGAAAATTAAAATGACACCTGATGTCCTGTTTAAAACTCTTCTGTATTCTACAACACATCCCCTTTATCTATGCCCCTTTGTACATTGTTATTAATTAATCTATTCCATTTTCCTTAATCTTCCCCCGAGTCAAACCGTTATTGACACTGATGAATTGTTCACGGCTTAGAAAGAAGAAACTTATACACGAATGCTTCAGTAATCTGTTTAATTAAAACCTGAAACCGACACCATGACCGATGAGAACAAACTGAGTAAATTTATGTGAACAGAAATAAGGGGAAGCTTCAACAGAGAATACATTTCCCTGGGGCTTTTTACATTTTTGCTCCTCGTTGTCTTGTAACGTTATCGTAATCCCCTGAAACCTATTTATAGTCCACAACTCTTGTTTCATGTGTTACAAAGTCACAGCTTTGAGAGTTTTGCTTCCGTAAAAAATATGATCCATCATTATAGTTTTACATAGGTATACTCTCTCTCTCTCTCTCTCTCTCTCTCTCTCTCTCTCTCTCTCTCTCTCTCTCTCTCTCTCTTTCTCTCTTTTTCTCTTTTTCTCTCTCTCGGGGTCAGCATTTTAAATGAACAATTTTCATCATCGGAGAACACTTGGGTTTGTTTTGATACAGCTGAAATACAGTCACACTCCACGTTAAAAAGTACACATCCATTGCTTGAACACATGTATTGGAGTCGAACCACGTATTGAAGTCATTACTCATCTTTAAAGTTGGATACGTGCCCCCGAACGCGAAATAGGTCTTGTGCTATATGTGTGATAACATAAATTTAAATCGTACTTTGTTAAATAACGCCGGATATTCTCTTTGTCCCGTCAGATGCAGGTGGATTTACTTTCTACTTTCAAATCGCCAGTTTCGTTCCCAGCCTCTGAGGTTTTCGTGAAGAATGTTACATTGATTACCGAATGCTTATTCCAGTATAGGCCAAATGCATTTATTTGCAAATTCAAAGTTTCCGAAGGTTGTCACATCTTTTTTTCAAAATCCTATCGGAAAGTTCGGAATTTATTCATGTGTGTCACGAAGCGAAAGACCAACAAACGCGTTGTATGTTGAATGGATCCGTCGTGCTGTGCACATGTTTCAACTTATATTATCATTATTAATGTTGGTCTTTGAAAAGGAAACATTGAATTTGACAACGTATCCAACTTTAACAGAACGTTAATCATTTATTTGTCACAAACCCAGTTATGTCTATCTGCACAGTTAAAACATTGCTGAACTCCACTTAGGTCCATCAAAGACAGTGAAGTTAAAATACGTCTACTCAGTAACTCTGTTATATTCTTGTACAAAAGCATTGTAAATGAAGACAGTATTTATTAAAAATAACAGCAACATGTGTTCGCAACAATTTCATTTTGTACATGTCATACATTATAGTACACATTTCTCCAACATATAGATGTGTCCAATCCCATTTCAATATGCAGATTTCTTATTCATTGGCTGTACCCAAAAAAATGTAGTTGATACTTTGTAAATATTGCTTCATGTTTGTCGTTATGGAGAGACGTGCACACATCCATTCAGACTTTTGTCAAATACTTCTGATGCCAGAATATCTTATGAAATAGTTCATAACTATTACCAAAAATATTTCTTTCTTTTTTCTTTATATTCCTTGTCAACATTGACGGTATTTAATGATAGTTATCCCCATTTATGTATAGTGACATATGTTTGAAGGGTGTTACAGTGCCAATAGTCGTTTCATGAGTCGTTCCTGGAAAGTATAACAAATTAAATATTTGAGTTTTTGTTTGTATAACCAGAGTCATCACAACCGCTGGGTTCGATTTGCTTCTGTCTTACTGATCTGTATCAGAATCCTCACTCCTTGAATCAACAGATCGTTTCCTAATGAACCCGGAGCCGAGTGTGTCGATTGGTCGTTTCTTGATGAACCCTGATCCAAGTGAGTCTAATGTACGCTTCTTGATAAATCCAGACCCGAGCGTGTCGATGGGACGTTTCTTGATGAATCCTGATCCAAGTGTGTCAATTGGTCGCTTCCTGATAAATCCAGAACCGAGAGTGTCCATGGGCCACTTCTTGATAAATCCAGATCCCAAGGTATCAATGGGCCGCTTCTTGATGAACCCAGAGCCGAGTGTATCAATGGGTCGCTTCTTGATAAAGCCAGAACCAACTTGGTCTAAATACCGTTTGATGAAGCCAGAGCCAAGAGTATCAATGAGACGCTTCTTGATGAAGCCTGAACCCAGCGTATCAATTGGCCGCTTACTCTTATAGTCTTGGAACTCGTCAGAGCTTTTCTTGATTAATCCAGAACCCAGGTAATCCAAGGGCCTCTTTTTAATGAAGCCCGACCCTAAGGTGTCAATAGGACGTTTAATGAGGCCCATCCCCAAGTAGTCCATGTCGCGCTTATCATCCTGGGATTCCCAGTCTGCACTTTTCTTGATGAAACCATCACCTACGTAATCCAATGGTCGTTTGATCAAACCCGCACCAAGAGTGTCTAGGGCTCGTTTAGATACTTCAGATCCATCCCCTTCATTGCCTTTGCTGAAAGATAAGAGAACAGGGTTGAAGTGAAGGTGGTAATAATATCATGTAGCTGCATTCTGTTGCTAATTTATCTCAGTTCAGGAACGGGATAACAATAATAATAATAATAACACTTTATTATCCAAGTATACAATTACAAGGACATTCTTGTTCCACTCTTATGAGTGGTTGTCTCCGCAGTACAGCACCAGTACTCATTTTTTTAGCTGGGCCGACTAGGACAAGTGGAGTTCAGTACCTTGTCGAAGGGTACAACGCGGCGCGCTGCCAGCTGGGATCGAATCGGCGACCTAACAATCGTCGGATCACGAGTCCGACACCTGTTACTCAAGGTCACCGCTACCTTGTTCAATGTAATAATAATATTGAATATTGAAACTTTTCTAATTTATGGTACCTGAGGCAGCCATGCATCTAACCATGTTTATGCCCCACGTATTACGAGCCAACTTAGATGAAGTAACTGAAACTCTAAATACAAATTTAAACTTCTCAACATTCTAGTTTTTGAACATCTTTTGATTTTAAAGCGTTTTATCAAAATCTCTTTGGGAGAAAAACAATAGAATAATGGTGAATTGTGATTAAATGATCTATTAATCATGTGGATCATGGTGGACAATGCGTCTTTGTGTTTAGAAGGTCAAATTTCATATTCATTTGTAAAAGATTATATTCTTATTTATTACCTTAAATAAACTTATTTAATGGTACTTGATTGTGAAAATTTAATATGTTTCATATTCGACAAAGTTGCACCCATAACAGTTTCTAAACGAAAGAAACCGATGTTCTTTTAGGGAGCGACCATTAATTATTACGTTTGATATTTAATATAATTACAGGAACATATAATTTATCCTGAATTTTGTGAAATGGGATGCCGGAAGCTTAATCGCGACGAGCAAAATTAGCTGGGAGTGTTTGAGGGTATCCTGCCCAAGATGTTTTATATTTATAGGAGCTCTACGACGCACGTTCCTGCCTTTAATTGGGTCAACATGACGGTCTTAGGGGAGTCCGAGAGCATCCTCCCACGGACTTGTTTGTGAAAAGAAGAATGTTCTGAGATGCATGTTCCTGCATTCGTTGGGGTCAAAATGAACTTTGTAACTGATCTAAATAATGCCAAATAATTGACGGTGTTCAATGAACTTTTTAACTTGGGGTGGGAGCCAGCTCGGGGCGCCCCTCAATCGGCGCCTGGGATTTAAGGTTAATGGGAATGTTTGCGCTAGGGCAAACAAATATGATGATACATTTCATATTTATAAACTGAATTTTGTTTCGAAAACTCCTCTGCAAACTGTTTAGTTTGAAACTCTTCCAGCTCCCCCCCCCTCCTAAAAATCAAATGATCGCTCCCATAGTGGGTATTTCCTCACATCAAACTGATTTGGAAATTGCTTAGTTTAAAACACAAAAGGTAGTTTGCGTATTTCACGTATAAATGTCAATGACGATTTATTTCTTTGTTTTATCTGCAAAACGACCAGAAGCCGTAACGGTATGACATCAATTAACACGTCCGCTGGGAAATGAACATAAGCGTCCCGCAAATATTTAATTAACCTTTACGAAGTGGAAGGAATCCCATTCTAACACTACTGTAGACATGTGCGCTAAAAACATCAGTACGACAAAACGTGTCTTCATCTCCTGTCTCTCTCCTGAGTCTCATCTGTGTTAGATTAAATGTCAAATTCTTCTGCAGGTTGCAGTAAGTAAGAGTTATCACCTCCACTTAACCAGACAACAGTGGCCAGGATCTGACTAGAAAAAACCAACAACGCTCTGACAGAGAAATGAGCTAACGCTTAAAATAAATGTTGCACAAGATTGTCATTTAACCTGTGCAATTACCCTTCGAATTTGTGGATGGGGGTGTTATTTAATTCTACACTATTCACAGGGTTTATCCTCTTATGGAATCAATGGAAGTCCCTTAGGGAGAAACAACGTGCCTTCAATCTTCCTACGGGTTTCCAAGAAGCAACTAAAATCACATAACCCTGATATTTACAATGACCGCAATTTGTGGAACGAAACGTGACGGGAAATCCTTATAAGATCTCGCTCATGGTGGGATTACATTGACCGCGACTGAAGAAGACAGAACCATTGTATTAAATGGTTCTCAGGATCGGATGAGGATTTCATAATCGACCACTTTATCAAGTTTGTACTATACAAGCTGCAATTGTTCTATTGGTAGTCACGAGAGTAAAGATGTTAATTATTCTCAGTGTGAAAGCCGCACACTCCGTGGTTTACACAACTCTTGTCAACATGCTAACCTGCTTAATTAGCTTTCATTGAAAGTTTAGCCAAGCAGTGTTGATCGCAGATACCGTATACGTGGTCCCACAGAAACACGGCAGGCTGTCTGCAGTTTATTTATCTATCTACATGAATTTATCTCTTCATTGTGGGTTATCCTGCCCAAAGTCACTTTTGGTCTTAACAGGAAACCTATCCGGGTCCTTGAGCAAAGTATTTTTTAAGATTCTGTACGTTTGTCATTTACGTTTCAGAGGTTTCGGCACGCGTATCTTCCAGCAATATTTGCACACATACAGACTACAATTTAATGTACATTTTACACTGCCCACAGAATGAAGTCTAGAATTGCAGTTGAGGTGAATATTCTACACAATAATCATGTTCTTTCAATTCTGTTGTTATTTGTTTTGAATAGACACGAAATTACATTGAAACTCCTGTTGACCAGCTGTCATTGTCACATATATTGTGTGACTGTTAGCTTTATATGTATAATGTGCATTGTTTTATTCATGTTTAACAAACGTCTTTCTACATTCAGTTGCAACCACTTTCTTTCCATATAAAGAGGTTACATGTACTCATCGAAATTAGATGAGGAAATTCACGTGAAGAGCCGTTTACCGAAGGTGATCACTGACATATCTGGCATGACGAGAGAAACCTTTAAGAGTCTGACAGCGTCACTACATGTGAGCTGGACACTCATCCAAGTACATGCGTAACAAGTAGTCGACGTTCATTTCATAAGAACAGACAACGATGTTAATACCCATTCTTTACACGGCAAATAGAAAGCTGGTTGGGATGTCCTTGTTTCAGATCAAACATTTCAATTTTGCGTCACTTCGCTTTAGTATAACATATTAGTGTTTTAACAAGGTCATTCAAAATATTTTAGCAACGCAACGTTGCATATTGTTCAATACTGTCCACACAACAGGACAAATGTCCCATATCTGGTCGTACATTTTGTAAAGAATAATTTGCTATTTTGTATTTGAAATAATAGTCTCTACTTGCGTCACGGGATTTATTTCATTTGATTGATTAAAAAGTATTATGTATTGAATCAATCATGCAGGAACTCTATTATTTTATAAACTAGTACACCACGTTCATGCATTTCATTAGTCTGAGTTTCTGACGTAAACTACAACCCAAAGATACTTTTTGAAAAAACTCAGTGTAGGCCAAAAATAAAATGAAATGTTTCTGGTCTTTGCCCCTTGGCAAAAATGATGCGATCTTCCTTTTTTTCTTTTGACTGACTATACTATAATCAGTTGTATGAACAGATAAGCAAATACTATATCAGAATAACAAAAAAATAAATGGTTTCCTGAGAAAAAACATGTCAAAATTAAAACAGGAAAACAGTTTAGAGTTACCTGCCCTTGGCTATTAATATCCGGGGGAAAAAGACTTGACGCGGGGGGTCGCGATTGAGTTTGGGACCATATACGTGTCCCATATACTTGTCCCTATTTTACTGTTATATTTCCACAGGACGTGCAATATAACCTGAAATGACTTCACTCTGCTGCTTAGTTTCAGTGTTTAACCTTAAGCTTCAGACTGGCATATTCAGACATACTCAATCCGTTCCTCGATATCAGTTTTGTGGTACCAGTCGGAAATAGCGAGCGAGCCTATTTAAAGCTTGTATTATCTTCTCAAAAGACACTGTAAAGATGACCTTTTAAGGACAACAAAGCGACACGCGTCTGTGTTTAAACCTGTAATTAACACTCTAACCATGTAAAATGATTGACATGTGATTAATTATATAGCCGAAAGAACACATGACAAGACATCATGGCAGCTCGCATGAATGCAAAACCATTACATTAACCTCCCCTGTCACGTTCATGTGTGTCCATCGGCTATAATTGGTCAAGCCAGGGTCATCCTCTCGTGGAGTTCCCAAGGGTCCTGCTGTCCTAACATGCCGCTCGTGCCAGAATGCATTACCCATTGATAGCCAATGATAGGCTTCATTAGATGATGAGTCGCTAATATGAACACCAACTTGTCGATCAAGATTCTTATTTCATAGGCATCAACGGGATGAAACCAGAGTCTTTATGTATCAATCTTCTCGTTTCGTTACTTCGGCTGTCTGACCCACAATTTTTAATATCGATATTCACATGAAATCGTCTGAAAGCCAAGAAACACAAGTGTGGTAGATAGTTGTATTTCCAACTTAAAAATGCTAACGGATACAGATTTTTGTGTTTTTTCAACCAACCTAAAACCTGCTTAAAATCGATGTAGATATACATGTATTATGCTTTGTTTCTTTCGAGTCGGAAACTTGATAGATAAGTCAGTTTTGTGTCTTTAAAATCCGCGCCAACATCGACATATCAAATGGGTTATGTTTCTGTAAAATCAAATGCCATATACACATATCGCCAGTGTGTTGTCTCTTTCAAACCAAGTCTCAAAACATATTGACTAGGTTATGCTTCTTTTAAATCTTTTAAATCTTTTAAACATAACCTACAGACATTTTTATGTGACCTGTATGTATGGAGTTGTTTGAATACGCTGCTGATGGCTCTAACACCACCTGTTTTGTGACTTAGAACCCCATAAATAGAAGAACTGTCTCCTTTAACTACTGTGTGTTCAGCTTTATCATCATCATCATCATCAAAATATTTCTTGAACGCTCTGGATAGTACATAATTATGCAACCCTGCTGCATTGATAAGGAAAGGGATCGAGCTCCAAACAAACCATGGCCACTATGAGTCTTAAGGGTGTGCTTTCAAGGTTTGTAAATCCAAGAGAGGGAGTTTATGTCCACGAAGGTTTCTGTTCTTTTTAGGCAAACAAATAGTAGAACCTTTCGGGGTAAAATATATATGGTCCCATAAACAGTCTACCGCTATCTTAAACAATGTATTACATCTTAATTAAAGGTTATCGGGGCTACTAAAACATGCCAAGTAGTTTTCGTTTATAACAAGACTATTATGACGTAAAAGTAATAAAATATGTGTCCGCAAATTGTTTCTGGTTTATGGGTTAAGGAAACAAAGGCAGAAGGGGATGAAATGTTGCAGGTAGCCGGACCTGCTGAGAATCTCACTATACAGTCTAAATTAATCTGCAAGGTTGCGTGGTTTACAACCAATTTTCCCCTGACAGTTTGCAATTTAACGCTTACTGATAGCACGAGAGGACACTTCCAGAAGGTCATTACTGTTTGTCCACAATATCCCAGCGAATCCTTGTCATGTTATACTGTTCTAAAAGCGCCGTGGTTTATGAAGCGTGAGGTAGAGAATGTATTTTCAGAAGAGAACTCATGCTTCTAAGCCTCAGGTCAGGTTAAGGGTGTTCGTGTATTTTCTGTAGAACATAATTTAACCTCATTTTTTAATACAAAGAAAATTCACTGTTCATAAGATCTAATGATTCGTCAAAATAATGGAAAAGAGTTACTCAACATCTGTGCCAAAAAGTAGGATGTACTGGTTATCTGTCAGAATAATTAAATGTGTACTCAAAGTACTATGCTAAAATGTAGAAGATACTGTTGTACTGTCAACAAAATGGACATTTACTCAAAGTACTATCCCAAACAGCACTGTCAAAATGATGGAACTGTTTACTCAAAATACTATACCAAAATGAAGACGGTACTGGTGATCTGTCAAAATAACAGAACTATTTACTTAAACTACTATCCAAAAAAAGCAGGGGATTCTGGAAATCTGTCAAACTAAAGTAACTGTTTACTCAAAACACTATGCTAAAGAGTTGGGGATTCTGGTGATCTGTCAAAATAATGGAAATGCTTACGAAAAAAATACCAAAAAAGGAAAGGCATAAAATTAATAATTATTAATAGTATCAGGTAAACAACGAATATCCCCTACTTTGTTGGTATAGTTTATAATGATATTTGGAATAGAGTCACGCCAGGTACATGTATAACTCGTGTGCCAAATTTGATTAGAGCAGCAAACATACACGAGGTACCACTTGCAGATTTGTAGGAGCAATGATGTCAGCAGGAATTAAAACTTTCTTTAATTTGTTGGAAGTAGTTGGAGATTTCCTGAAGGCAAAGGGCACCTACTGTAGAATAGAGAAAGGAATCTTTTTTCTACAATAAGAACAATCTTGAACTACTACTATTTAAAAACAATTTAATCCGTTCGCTCTTGGCAAGTACTTTTTCCTCTCAAGATGTGTTCTTGTCTCTCAATGCCGAAGACGTTTTGTTTATTGGATGTCAATATTATGATGGATGCCGTGAGAGGTGGGAACTTGACGTCCATCGGTTTTACCAGTGGGGCGTCGCTAGCTAATTGATGACAGAGTAGCAGGATTTTGACGTGTCGTTAAAGAAGTAGGCATGATTTACGTCACTGGCATATGGATACGTGGAATATCTATAATAAAATCCAGAACTACCTTCGAAAACATTTTCGACGAATGAAAGTTGTATTGATTTTTATTGACAGAAAAATATAATATATTTTCATTCTGTAAAGAAAAGTCTTTTGTCTAACATTATTTGCCAACTTTTCTTTCGAATTACGCACTTTATTTTTGAAGAGAAATATGATTATTGACAATAATTACATTTCTATTCTTGGTTATTTACTTATGAAAAATGTGGTGGACGTCCAAATGAACTTTACGTTCTCTTTGAGTAAACGTGCTCTTTTGTTTAAAAGTTATTGTTCAGTAAATACTTCCAGGGTACCTGATCTTTTAACTTCGGCAGGTTTCACTTTCACTTTGTATTTGTGTTCTATCTTCAAAACTGAGGTAATGGTTCAACACATATATTGTAATTTGTAACGGACAGACAGAAAGACAGATAATTTATTTAGGTCTCACCTTATGTATACGTATAACTATACAGCGTATATTCAGAGGGTTAAAATACATAAGCCATAACGGATTATAAAATCAACCAGTCAAAGGGGTATATTAGCTCAACATCAATTGAACATCCATTCAGTGTAAACATCTGAGAATGGTTGCAACATATTACAAACTATTTTCAGCTGAAAGATATGTTTCAATTTATATCGTGCAGCCCCGTCCAATTAGCGCCAAAATATAATGATGATATATGTTTCAATTGTTAAAGCGCAGCCACATTCAGTTGGCGCTAAATAAGCTAGTGCTATATGTGTCAATTAAGTGCAATTCCCCGTCCAGTTGGCGCAGAGAAAGTTGATGCTGCATCTTTCAATTCTTAAAGTACAGCCCCGTTCAGTTGGCGTAGAGTAAGCTGCTTCATGTTTTTATTGTTAAAGTGCAACCCCATCCAATTGGCGCAGAGAAAGTTCATGCAGTGTGTTTCAATTTTTAAAGTGAAGCCTCATCCATTTGGCGCAGAGAAAGTTGATGCTGTTTGTTTCAATCGTTAAAGTGCAGCCTCGTTCAGTTGGCGTAGAGCAAGCTAAGGCTAAATGTTTCAATTGTTAAAGTGCAGCCCCATTCCATTGACGCAGAGAGGGTTGATGTTGTGTGGTTCAATTGTTAAAGTGCAGCCCCATCCAATTGGGGCAGAGAAAAGTTAGTGCTGTGTGTTTTAATTGTTAAAATGTGGTGCAGCCCCATCCATTTGGTGCAGAGAACGTTGATACGGTGTGCTATAAAAAAGTATAGCCTCAGTTAGTTGGAGTAAGCTAATGTTGTATGTTTCAATTGCTAAAGTGCAGTCCAGTGCAGCTGACGAAGAGTAAATCTAATGATATAGTAAAATTATGTTTCAATTGTTAACGTGCAGCCCGTCCAGGTGGCGTATATTTAGCTAATGTTAATTGTTCAATTGTAAAAGTGCAACCCCGCCCAGTTGACACAGAGAAAAATGATGCTATGCCTTTCAATTGTTAAAGTGCGGCCCCGACCAATTAGCGCATGCTATATGTTTCAATTGGTAAAGTGCAGCCCCATCCACTTGGCGCAGAGAAGGTTGATGCTATATGTTTCTATGGTTACAGTGCAGCTAAAGTAAGCTAATGCTATATGTTTCAATTCTTAAAGTGCAGTCCCATCCAGTTGGCGCAGAGAAGGTTGATGCTATATGTTTCTATGGTTACAGTGCAGCTAGAGAAAGCTAATGCTAAATGTTTCAATTATTAAAGTGCAGCTCCATCCAGTTGGCGCAGAGCAAATTGATGCTGCATCTTTCAATTTTTAAAGTATAGCCCCGTTCAGTTGGCGTAGAGTCAGCTGATGCTACATGTTTCAACTGTTAAAGTGCTCCCCCGTCCAGAATAAGATATTTCTAATATTACAGCAGAGTAAGAGTAGAAGGGTAAGCTGAGACTATAAATGTTGCAATATCCACCTTATTTAGATAATCAACGTGGATGAGTATATCTCCATTACTTTGGTAACGATAAATATTTCTGTTTCATTAAGAACAGTGTTGCCTATGTGATGGCCTCTATAATGCATGGACAGTTAATAGAGTTAATCACAGTAATAAGTAAGTGATTATTTCATATCAAAGTGACCATTAGTAAGCTCATTAGAAATCTAATAGCCCGCGCGAATCACTGTATGCTGTCGTCCAGACACCTGTGCTGCATCAATAATGCATTTAGCTCTGAGACCAAGGATACTAGGCACTGTAGCCGAAATGAGAGGATGTATTCTTTCCAATCGGGATTAGTAACGAACAACAAATATGAGACTAATTACGCACTGGCGATGAATGTTACTGCACTTCTCCAATTCTAATTGGACATATTTATGAAGTATAATCATCTGGAAGATGATGCACTCTTAGGAGCAAGTGTTCTGTACTTTGTATAGGCAGAGGAGACCCGAGGCTGGAAGCTTTACTATCACCAACGTTGTATATTCATGCAAATCTATTTTTTCTTATAGAAACATTTTGTGGCCATCATGCATAAATTTATGAACTTTGAGGAGCCATTTTCAAATCTCAAAAACATTCTGTAATTTTTATGCTTTGGTGATCTTTGAGGTCGGATTTCAAGATCTTCACAAACAGTTTGTTACCTGTATTCATTTTAGACTTTAGGAACGCATTTCAACCTCCAAAATATTCTGTAGTCTTTATGCGTTTTGAACTTTAAGGACGAATTTTCAATTTCTAAATCATTTGTCACCTTTATAAATTTATGATCTTGGAGGACACTGTCCCAGTTCTAAATCGCGTTTGTAAAACGCATAGGTCCTAAGGTGTATTGTTCTGTTAAAACAAGGAGCTTCTTCGATTGGCTTTCATGTCAAACAGCTAACAAGTCAAGTTCGTATAGAATTGCAGCTTTTGGTTTTATTCACAAGCAATTGTTCATTGTGGATCATTCATCAAACATCTGATTAGTGGGTCATTTGTTGAGGACAGTGTTTGTCAAATATGGATCTAGTGGCTCCCTCAAGTGGCCAACAAATATTTGTAGATGTTTACAAGCTGGGTGAAGTGAAGCACCTGGAGTTGTACAAATATATCTAACGTTGTCACGTTAAAGGCACATTCAGACCGTGCAATGTATTGGTACAATTTATCTGTCAAATTAAATGTATGAACTTAGATTGTGAGTTAAGTTACATACAACTACTTCTCGCGAGCCTCTGTGAGAAGAAAATTGTCCCCGAACCAGCGTTCAGATGTTCTTTCCATCTATACGATAGACATATCATATCATGTGATCGCGTTGGTTCTTCTGATTGGATGGAACATCTATTTTGGTGCTTGAAACATAGAAATGTTCGTATGTACGTTCAACTCCTTCGTCGAAGGTTGAAAAATTCACATAGCGTGATTAAGCACAACGTTCTCTTCTCACGTAGTTTTAAACTTTTATGTACATTTTTTCAAATAAGGACAAAAAAGAACGTCATTGTGAATCCTTAAAGACAGGGTTGATATTGAAGACCTCTTACAACTTGAACAACAATTTATCTTGAAAGATTACGTACATTAGTTCAATCAGTTACGTCACACGCGGTCACACTTTGATGGGGAAGCACTGGCTTCTTATAGAATTAACATGGCTTTATACCCCTAACTACAAATCTGAGGCTGACGGCAGTGATTTATGGAATTCATTCTCCAAAGGAAATGAGGTCGAACCCTGTTGACCTGGACGTTTTTAAAACAAATCTAATCCTGCTAGAAGTACAGGGCTGAAGCATCTGTTTGCCCTTGTCTTCAAAGTCCATCGGTTGGCCCATTGCGTTTGTTCGGAGTGAAAGTAACATCAGATTCCTAATTACAACCACACACTGATAATTCGTGGAGATCCACTCGTCCGAAGAAACAGATAATACGGTGTGTGTTTCGTGTGCGACACCAACTTTTTTATTGGAAAAAGTTATTTAGAGAACTAACTTTGAGCATCCTTAGCGAGCACTCCGAATATCCAACGATGACGGAACGCTTCCAGCACTTGTCTTCAACCTTTCGTTTTAATGTTTCTTTGGGGGGAATATTAATTCTTTAAGACGGGAAAAACCGATGAAGACAATATGAACGAATTACATATGTTCCTCTTTATTGCTTTAAACACAATTAAAAAGTAGATTTATATTTTTTAAAGGTGTTCACATGTTATTTCTCTTACGTTCATAAGATGGCCTTGCTAGGTATACCTTTCTATAGTAGTTACCGAGTGTGCGTCCCGTCAACAGTATTCAAAATGCATAACAAGGTTTAATATGTAATGTTCTGTGGACATAATACAATATGTAATGATTATGGTCTGGCAAAAATTACGATATGCCTTTCAGTGTTTGCCAAGAGTTATTGATTATAGATTAATGCGTATCCCCCTTACAACCCGCACGTGACAACATTTATGTAAAGAAAAGAATCTGTTTTTATGCGCATGTACGTCCTACTTCTATTGATCCTCGAGTTTCAGTGCTGAGTTTATTTCAGCTTTTCGATAGGTGCAATGATGGTACGTTTTCTTTACGATTGCTTAGCCTAGTACGCACTCAAGTGTCTGTTTTAATGTGTCTATGTTTAAGTCACCGTTTGACATTCTGTGAATAAAGACTCTTTATTCTGTATAGTAAGTACTGTCTCAAAAAAGTGTTTGAAGTTTACGCCATAGAGGAAGTTGACTGTTTGAATACTTTATATCGACAGCGCATAACGTAGCATGATGTGCAAGCTGCACACGGAGATAGAACAGTTCAAAAAGAGATCGATGCAAAAAGTAGTAAAACCAACAAATTTCATTTGCCTTTTACGATACGCCATGAAATATTGAAGCTCCATTCAACAGTTACAACGTCATTCGCTTGAAGCCCCATATTTTACTTATTATCGAAAGTGTTTTAAAGTGGTATTCGCAATATATTTTTTTGATTACAAGTTAGAAACGTTGTAATTTAACGTTGGTGCATTAAACAGTGCAGTAATAAACCCAAAATATCTGTCACACAGTTTGAAGAGAAAGGATGTGTCATAACGTCTCTGAACTTAAAAATGTGTAATAACAGATAAGATGTATTCATGTTTGCCGGATTCGACACTGCTGTAATATAACTACTTTATTTGTTTTATTTGGGAATACACTTTCTTGAAAAGTAGTTATTTTGCTACTGTTTGAGATGAGTCCCGTCCGGGATTCGAACCCGCGCCCTCATGGCTGGCACCAGTCGCCAACACTCTCCGATGAAGACCACTCTGGCGCAGAGACTTCGATAAGACGAAGTCCAGGAACTGAGTTATCCACATAGTCGACATCCCACCAGCCCCGATAGGTAATTGACCGGCTCCCAAGGCCGATACGGCCACCGAGGTTCGAATCAATGATTGGTCAGTCCATGTAGATTTATGAAAAAATGTTGCGTCAAACGCTTGTTTATGATTTATCGCCTTTCATACATGTAGGTGGCAGTTTTTTGAGAATTTTAGGTCACACTAAATTAAATGGTTTTTTACCATCGTTTGGAGGGGCGTTCTGTGCTGTAGCCGAAGTTTGGAACAACGTGTAATGTTGCGGTTTGTTTTGATTTGAAGAGAAATGATATAGACGCAGTGGGTAATACAAATTGTAAAATAAATTTTAATGATTTGTGACATGGGTGTCGTTTTTTACCGAAGGCAGTGTCCGTTCACCAGCTCCGCGAAGTTGTTCCCCATTACAATATATTATACCCTTGAAGTATGAAAACATAAAACCGGCGAATTTCGGCGAACCAACTTAAGTTCAGGGTAATTTTAGGCTGAAAAAAAATCAAGAAAATGATTTCGCAAAACATAATTTTCAAGTTTTTCATAAATCTACTGACCAATCAGTGATTCGAACCCTGTAGATATCAATCAGTAATTCGAACCATGTAGACATGGCAGTGAAACGTTCAATCTTGCCATTCACAACTGTTAGTTGTCCCCAGTATAAAATACTAATAACAAAACGTTGGCAAACAGTAGCAGATAAACTAATAAGTTGGGCGCTAGGAGAATTACAAACTCTAATAACGACCCACACAGAACCTGAAGCTGTATTTGTATGGGTCATGACTATATCTATTGAAACCAAATATCTGTGAACACTAGTATTGTCATACTAAACAATTACCAACGGATAGCTGATGTCCAAACAAAAGTATTGTCGATCGTTTCTCACTGGCATCAATAACTGCGGGTCTGTAAACAACACGGATACACTTGACCACCATGATCCATGGAAGGTAACAGTGATCGAAGTGCAAGAGCCATACCTTTAACATAAAACCATCTTTCCAACATTTGGCTTTTGGCAAATATATTAGTATTAGTAATAGCAATAATAGCTTCATTTATATATCGTTTAGTCAGCATAACTGGCCATGCTCAATGCGATTTGCATCAGTCGCTAATATTTAAAGTTGGGTCAAGTCTATTTTCTTCAAATCCTCTGGAATGTAAATTCAGCTTTTTGCTGACATGCGGTGAAAGCGACTTCTGAAGATTTTAGTTTCCTTTTTGTAGGGACTGGCACCTTTGGAGCTGAAGAACGAACGTTGTGAAAACAATACAGGTATCAACATCGGGGTCTTCTCTACAGAAGGCCCATCACAGTACTTTATGGGATAAGGTTATGGTTACGTGATGGGTTCGGGTGATGTATGTAGGGTAAGAGATATGGTTGGGGTTAGGGTAGGGTTCAGCGATAGTAAGAGTAATGTTGTCGGACTATTGGACCCATCCCTAAAATAAATTCAAAATGTATAATTAGAAATTTGTTTTTAAACTCCTGTCTTTCTTGGTATTTGATCTTTATTCAATCAATGCTTAGTGACAAATGTACCAACCCTAATACAGCTTTTTACAACCACACCTCCCCACACCCGCCGGCATTCAGCTTCAGATCCTGGGTGGTTGGATTTCATGAATATACAGTGAGGTTACAGCGCCGGGTTTGACCCTACTTACTTTTGGACGCTAATAGCGCTGTCTGTTTTAAAGTAGTCATTCCAATGCTTACATTTTAATAACCGCTTACAAGCTCAAGCATAATCTGTCTGTAAGCAGTTGAGCACTGAAAAATGTAATTGTTTTAAAATTAACGCATTTCTGGGTACTGGAGACTGCCGATACTTCCAGACGTATGGTAGCACTGGAATCACTGAGGCTGGAAAGGAATCTGGATTACATTTGCCAACAGGGAGTTATTTCTCACCCTTTCTGACCGTCAGAGTGTCGGTACTAATACATCTGTTCAGTGCCCCGAATTAGTCTCGGGGATACCATCATCATTTGTCTGTCGGATAGTCCTGATAGGAAGACATTTGCGTCTGGTTGGTAACCGAATTGGGACATAATTTTGAAGCACCCTTGCCCCAAACACCTAAATGATGGGCTCCTAATGTATTCTGGTCTTTGATGTTGCTTCCCAGGTAAAACGTCCTGCACTATATCTCCGAAAAACTCTACCTTATCTGCGGATTGTTTCTTTGTTTCCTCTTTTCATTTTTCCTTGTGGGAATTGTGATTTATTTGTAACTTGTAGAGACACTTCTGTGATTCATTGGCAGCTCCTAAGCAAAGTGAAATGCCAAGAGTCCACACATGGTTTCTCAAATAGGTTAGGTGTAATAACAACCTGACGGTCTATACCCTATATTGACACACACCAACTTATTCAAACTGATTTTCCTAACCCACAAGTCGTTACGTCAAAAGTATCTGCTGTTTAATGATTGTCGTTGGGTTCCTTCATGCCACATATACGTTTTCTTGAATACATTTCTATTGTATGTGCAACAGTGTTTGTTTTCCTAGGTCGTGTTTCACAATCTTGGTATCGTTTCTTGGACATCAGTGTACTTAAAACAAAGTATAAATCATCGTTGAACGCGTCTGTTGTGTCATTTTCCAAACCTGCATTCAAATACCGCCTCCTGTCTGAATAGTTCATTGCTTTATTACACAGATGTTTTTCAAATGATAAACGCGATTAATTATTGCTAAGAGGACACATCATAACGGCGCAGTGGTAGATCCACTGCAGAGCTGCCAACCTGTATGCCTTTGGCATATTTTGGCATATTGTATGTCATCAATACGACAATTTCGGTATTGTTTCGGAAGTGAGACTGTTTGAATTGTTATATTTTGTGCCTAAATATCGACTTTTTCATGGCAAAATACTCTTTTCCAAACCACTCTGTACTCTGTTTTACAAGGACAGGATGACAGCTCTGCAGCAATGCATGAAAGGGAGAAGGATGTCAGCGGGTAAAAGCAGCTGAATGCGGGAACCATAGGTGAGAAGTCTTCGGTGGGGGATCGGAACGGGGGGAGCTTCCCGGCAATTCATTCTTCTAGATGAATGTTTGTTTATGCGATTTAATTTATTATATTTTTTTAAATCTTGATTACAACAGCATTCTGAACTTTCATTTGGACAACGAAAACGATAATGGCTTACCAAAAATAGCTCCCCCCCCCCCACCTATCCATTGGATACGCGACTGCTATGTTACAGAATTGCTCCTCAGCTTCACCATCATCCTTGTGTTCTAATACACGTATACATTCTCTACTTTCTTAAACAGGTCTTAGAATTGGAAAATCATCCGAAACAAAAATAAGGTTTTAATGCGACCAAATTAAGACCAAATTCAAGTCTGCAAAGGAATTAGAGAATAAGATTATAGCTTTATAATTTTCTAAGTTAGAAGGTCTCAATTAGGTCCCGAGGTGGTGGTGTTAAACACACAGCAAAGAATTAACCTGGCCATAGAGTCACATGCAGACATTCGATTATTATGTTATATCAATGAATAATTCCCTAGGGGTGTTAACACGCATTAGCACGTACACAATTACAGCGTGCAGCGCCTGCTGTAGAAGAAACCATGTCTATTTGATAGAAAGCCTCGCGTATCACTGCTGATTCAGAGCTACTATGAAGAGTGCAACCGGACTTGTAAACTAGACATATAACGAGTTTGCTGCCTACAAACTTGATTAAATAAGCACTAACATTCAAAACTAATTACAGTATATTTTTACAGTGTCAGGATATACTTGAAACGCTATAGAATTTTGTGTTTTATATATGACCGAGTATACCAGTAGAATTGATACGACTATATGTTCACCAATATGTGTTTTGTTCCAAGTGCATGCTTTCATATTGACGAAAGTACCTGGATGTATATGACAGTATTATAATATGATGGTTTTATAACCTCTCGTTTCTGCATACAGCCCGTTGTTACGATTTCACTCATTGGTTTACCCAAGAAATCCGCCAGACAGGTGAGAATATATGCAATATATGATATAGAATATATAACAGTTTACAACTGGAAATCCATTATTGCTGGGCTTTTTTCTGGATGTACACTTCTTAGTTTTACCACTCATCAAAAAGGATAAAAAATAGAATCTGTGGTTTTATGAAAGTTGTAACAGAGCATTGAAAAGGTTCTTTCAATTCAGCCGCATTTCTCTCCTGCCTCTTTGGTAGTTATTTCATCTTTTAAACAACTAAACGGAACTCTTAAGAAGTTTTGTCTAAATCATCTTTGTTCAATGAATGCATTTTACTGAATGGGTATTAAGAAACCAAAAGGATTAACAGATGTACCTGAATAATGTTAAAATAGATTGGTCGAGAATGTTCATAACTGTGGTCATCCCAATCAAAAGGCAAATCTGCCGTACGTCTTAGACTTAATTTAAATCAAAAGTAGCGGATATCATTTGCTGAATGATAGGATTTCACTTACCATAGAACGGCTCCAAAAACAAGCAGAGCAACGCAAAAAGTTACTGAAGACCTCATGGGTTCCATTTTAGAGTTGTCGTCTGCTACTGTTGTCTGCCGCCTAGGACCTCACGTTTGCGAGGAAGTTTCAAAGTGGAAGAGATCTTCAACCAATCGGTTTTATATCTATGAGCGTATGGCATGCGCGGACGTTTCAAAGTCCTGCCGTTCACAGATCAATACCATTCCTGAACGAGTGAATTCTGCTCGCCAATGGGCGGATGTTCTCGCGAGAGGTCTTCATTGGCGGAAAAAGTGTTCCAAGCCCACAGATGCCAACGAATGCTCCGTCAAACCATAACTATCAGCTTTCTAGAGTAAATTTGCTTTACAGATTAGTCGTAAGAGGATCTGTGACCATCTACCAGCCATTAATTACCAGTAACTGACGTATTTAAGCACCACAGATCAGTTGGTCATGGGTTTAAACACAAATTCCTAGAATTCGATGGTGCTATAAAAGTGGCTGGTATGCAACTGATCACGTAGGAATTACCAAGCAATTACTTCAATGTCTTAGGTTTTTTAATTTTATTCAGTCCATTTTTCCATTCTTGGCAGGTCGACACACCATTCTTAAATCAGTGTGTTGCTGTCAGACATGATGAAAAACTACCTCTGTTATGCACACTTCCACAATGTACATGTTTAATTTTACACTACCTATTACTTGCTTTCTCACAAAACCTTCAGTGATTGCGACAGCCACTTTACCGCTTGACCTTGGTTGGATTTATATATTTTCGCGTATCCACACATCATTTCTGAATCCGTGTATTACTGTCAGACATGATAAACAAACTACCCCCATTAAATTTCAGTGATTGCGAGTGTTTATCGCTTTGTCTTGGTTGAATTTATATTTCTTCTGCCGTTGTATAATCTTATAATACAATCGTTGTAAAACATTAACTGAAACTTGTCATCGTTCCCTTATATGTTATACCTATTGCAGCAAATAAGAAGACACGGACCGGGGTTGGATTTGTCCAGTTTTATCTATGCTGTTTTTCAAAAGAAACTATACAGAGCAAATAATTAAAACTTTACCAACATCTGCTTTGTATCCCCGCTACAGCGTAGTCGGGGGTATATAGCGCTCAGCTTGTCCGTCCGTCAGTCCCGCACATTTTGTTCCACTCATATCTGTATGAGGTGCAGATGTGCCTTTTGAATCATTTGCATACCTGTGTGGTCATTTGCATAATTTATACATGTTTTTTTCTTATCATTGAACTTGAATTTGTTCCGCCCATAGCACTTTCATTAGTTGTGGAAACTTTACACATGCCTTTGGTACCATTTATGCATAATTATGTCTGGTCATTTGCCTAACTTGTGGATGTTGTTTTTCCAATCATTGGAAAAAACATAACACCCTCATTAATTGTCAGAATCTGATGAAACTATAAACATGTGATAGGCATAACGAACGCCATGCCAATGTTAACCTGAGGCAGCATGACAGATTTGGTGATGGGTCCGTTATGATGTAGGGTGGGATCACTATGCCTAACCAAAACCCACTCCATATTGGCAAGGAGAAGGTCACTGGCCAGTACCATTGGGACAACATACGGACACCCTATGTTGCTCCGTTTCTCTGGGTGCCGTTGTGTCTTTCAGGACGACAACGCCAGTGCGCACCGTGCAAGAATAGTCAATAACCACCTTCAACGGTACAATATCCATAGGATGCCCTGACCAGCAATGAACCTTGACCTTTCCCCCATTGAAAATGTCTGGGACATCTTGGACCGACGTGTGCGTCAACTTTAAAGGCCACCAGCCACGCTAGATGAAATTGGTCAGGCGTTGATGGAAGAATGGGACAAACTGCATCACATTAGCATAGGTAGACTCATACGCACGATGCCTCACGAATCAATGAGTGTTTGATTAAAAACGGGCATTACGCACTGCTGATCATGACGCAGAAAAAAGTCAACTTTCAATTTCCTTCTTTCACGGACCATGACAGCAAGAGAAACTGTTAAGGTAATGAAATATCGAATGATTTGTTTACTCAATTCCTTCTTTGTACAAATACAACTAGTTTGAGACCAATTATTATTATCATTAGTTTGTTATTGAACTTTCAATTTCCATATCCCCCACTCTTTTTAGAGCGTATATATCTATTTGAACATGTGCATGAACCCTTGGTTTGTCACAAAAAGCTAGTTCCCTACTTATCATTTCATTAGCATTATGGTGTGTACACCTGGTAGCGGGGGTATCTGAGTTAGACGTGCTCACTACTTTTCTTGTGGTGTCACTGTTCGTTCACAATGTTCCCACTGTCGCGGAGTTGGTTCATTTGGTTCGCTTCGTGCTAAAGCAACACTCCCTTGAATAAGTATCTCTTGCACAACAGACATTTGTTTGTGTGTCTTCTCAGATAATCTGTGTGTAGTTTATATTTGACGTCAGTATAGGTGTTGCAGAATTCTTAGATGACTTAACTGAAGCAGGTCATGGAACCATACAATATTCCTCGTTTGGCCGAGAAGCAGTCATACAACACTATCATCATACACGCATATACCTGAGTGTTCACGTTTTATACGAAACAACCGACAGGAAATACTAGATACGTTCAGTAACTCTTTAATAATTTAAACTCTTAATGCAGCAAACTCATTCTGAAATATACAAATAAACAAATAGTTAATAGAGGATGGTTGAGACACCATTTAATCACGCAGTATTAAATTGGCAATATTTCAGCCATATCACTACTAAGAAAAGTTAAAATGCTGGTTTTGAAACCACAGCACCTTGTCACCACCGACCCTTCGCTGCCGCAGTGTCCAAGGGTTTTTGATGTCCAAGGGTATTGATCACATACAAGTACTCCAAAAATCAAGGACCAACAATATTAGATATTAGAATATCATGGTCAATTCGTATGGGAGTCACGCCTATTCTCTGGTCAGGGGAAACCCGTGCTGGAAAACTTAACTAAGTGAAGTTATGCGTATTACTTCTGACCTATTTATCCATATACATGGCGTGTATCGTTCAGATACGTACACAGCCACTGACGTGTTTCAGTCTTTTGGAGTGTAATTATCTACTCACGTGTGTCGTTCCATTAACGTGTAGCCATCTACTCACGAGTGTCAACCAACTGACGTGTAGCCGTCTACTCACGTGTGTCGCTCTACTGACGTGTAACCATCTACTCACGTGTGTCGCTCTACTGACGTGTAGCCATCTACTCACGTGTGTCGCTCTGCTGACTTGTGTCCATCTCCTGTCAGGTAATATTCTACTGACGTGTGTTCATCTCCTGTCAGGTAACATTCTACTGACGCGTACCCATCTACGAGTGTGTTCTCGTCTACTGACATATAACCTTTTACTGATATGTAACCCTTTACTGACATAACTTTCTACCGACGTGTAACACTTTATTGACGTGTAACGTCTACTAATGCATTCACTATTGCGTTTATCTATCAACTAGGACATGTACTCCAGTTCTCTTGCAACTAGAGGATCGTGTTGGTAAGCCAATCATTGAAGTTGCGCATACCTCTTCTAACTTTTCTTTTATTTAATGGTGTGTATCTATTGACTGACATAACGTTCTAATGACGTGTTACACTTTACTGACGTGTAACTTCTACTGACGTGTTACACTTTACTGACGTGTAACTTCTACTGACGTGTT
>JAUELE010166157.1:0-22951 GCA_031471655.1 Diodora aspera
GCCTCTTGCACATCACATTGCGCTATGGCTGAAATATTGCCCCCTGCAATGTAAAAATCCATTTCACTCACTCATCAAATCGCCCATACCGATATTGTTTTGAAGTGAAAAAGTTTGAATTTTCCTATCAATTATTTTTGTGCAATTTTATTTCACGGAAACCTTAAAAATGACAAAGTAAATCACGTGAAATCTCCCAATTTTATTTCGCCTCGCATGGCTTCGAGTCCTTTATGTCTACCCGTGACTACAGGTGCGTGTCTACAGTTAAAGACAGACAGGTGCATCTCAAGGCCGGAATATAACTGTGAAGCCTCGCGGCCAGATTTTCCCGCCAAACTGAGCGTTCCCGCATTCCTTCTCACATGTCTCCCTCCGTTCCACCATGACAATGCATCATTTTTATTCAACGCGTGAATGCGTAACCTTGAAAATTCTTTTGAATCTTTTTTTTCTTTAAAATGTTACCTGCCCTGAAAATGGAAGAGGTATCGGGTTGCCGTACAGGTGTCTTACCTGTTGTCAATACTAAAAGCAAAGGAGAGAGTGTGATTCCTTGGCTCCCACACCTCCCGGGTTTTGTTCGGTATTGTTCCCCCTGCCCATACCCTATTATTTTCAACCGCCAGGCTTTTCGGTCGATACCGGCTTTCTTTCATTTAAACATTTTCGAGTCCCTAAAGTTTTGAAAGTCTAGCTGTAGTGGTATTTTAAAATAATTAAGAGAGAATAATCTAAGTTTACTCTTTGAGGCGCAGATTTATTTTATGGAAAATTTCGTGGTCTAGAACAGCATTAGCATTTGAGTTCAAGTATTATTCTAAACTGTCTAGATATTTATCTTTGAGGGATTGTCATCGCGCCGAGCAGATGTTGCAGGCGGGGGAAAACGAAGCCCGCCTTCCCGGAGACACATTTCATTCGCCGTTGCCCCCAAAAGATAAACAAGTGTGGTGGAAGAAATCCCTCCCTCGTCTCATGAGTTACATCTCCCTTCAAGTGACGTACAGCACGCGACCAGGCTTTGGCGCGTGGCACAAACCCGCTCGACTACAAGTTGAACAAAAGACGTTTCAAACTTTAGAGAGAAAAAATAACTTTATGAAATACGCACGGCTTTGATGGGTTATATACTCCCTGAATGCGCTCGGATTACACAAAGCTGTACATTTGAATACCAAGTCATTTATAAACGTTTGACCTACTTTCCATGGTAGGTATTAATAGTTTTCTACCGCGCATGCGCAATAACGTTCCAAAACGTCGCTTTTTCTGCTTGGAAAGGTGGAAGAAGGGATAACGTTTGTTGGATGGGGGTGGGGACAAAACACCATCTGCTCGGTCCCTGTCTTGTGGTGAATGAGATGATCGCTGCCACAATTTCATGTCTCAGCACTGAGTAATGTTATGATGTCCGGCTATTCATCGCGCACCTATATGCAAATCAGATCCCCGCTCGTGGCGCGAAAAATGACTACATTATCGGCACGCGACATTAGTTTAAGAGATAAAATTCTAAACTTTCCTGATGCAGGGACCTGTTTTTCTCTTGGGCCATGTTGGGATATGGTCGTACTTTATTGGCTTAAGATTTGGGGTAAGGTAGGTTTCATTTATCATCTTACCTGTAATCAGCCTTGATTAAATTCACACCTGAAGCGTTTCAACCAGTCATGCACCTGTGCCCGTTAACTAAAGTATGGAGCTTTTCAAAATGTTATTTTACGAATATTAACGCTCTCGCGCCACGTGTTTTTGAAACATTGCTAAGTTTTAACGCCTCTCGCGTGCAATATTTATTCACAAGGTTACTAAAGTCTCGCATTTTCTCCTCTGGCTTATCGTCACATCGGCTTTGATCTCTTAAACCAACTTGTTCTCATCACCTGTTAATAAACCTACCTGAGCGAGGCGTCGATCTAACTTCAATATTATTGCAAACGCTTTGAAGGACACAGGCGATAACAAACATTTCAGTGTTATCATAATATTTTATACTTACCTGAACAGGTGTGCAAGGTGAGCGTAGGTTCATTAAACTGCGAGGTGTAAAACAATAAGAGATGTCACAGTTTATTCTGCGACACCTGTATCGCATGCGTTTCCTATTGACTCACTTTTTGAATATCCGGATATATTTGACACCGCGCGATTAAACATTCTCACAGGTGACTTAAATATTGATGTATTTATCGGGGATTGTGTGTTTAAAAAATGTTGAAACATTTATTACTTTCTGAATTTGTTTTTGCTCTTGTAATAACTGTTTTCACACTTCTGCTTTTGAGCTGAACATTTTCCATATTTAATCTCCAATGAATGTGAAACTTTTAAAACGAATACGTATGTTTGGAAAAACAGAACAAATATATCAAAATAAATAAGCGAAAAATAAGAGCAAAATATCAGAATATTCAGTCAGACGTGAAGAGCCCCATTGAGAAAGACACGTTTATCGTAGATAGTCCTGTTATCATAATGGTACAGTCACGCATCTCGATTCAGAAGCCAACAATCCTCGCCTTAGGCGCGGCAACGTCTGGACGGGTTATCTCCCTTTGACCAGGGGTTAAAATACCTTCGTTACTGTGAAACCAGATTTTCTTCATTCGGCTATTAAAGTACATAACGATCATCTTCAAAATGAACGATTCAGGGGGTCCATAAGCAGTCTACATGTGAATAAATCTAAATCCAAACAAATTGCGTGTAAGTGTTTTAATTAACACAACACTTATCCAGATTCCTATAGACTCTTCTCAATTTGAAATATTGCTAACTTGTTTTTGTTTTTTGTTTTTTTGCCAGTAGTATTGATAACATTTATCACTGTTGTTTTTGATGTATATGTTGAATACTATAATGCCAGTTAAATTATGGCGTTGCAAAGTAGATACTCAACATCAGCGTAAATAGAAGGGGTACTATCCATTGTGCCCAGGATACATTTTGACTAAAGGGTTTAAGATTAGTCAAAATGTGCCCAGTCCCAAAATACTATTGCTGTTCGAGAAAGATCCCACAAGCCAAAGTATGTGAAATGTTTGAATATATAGACACCCGTTTCAAAATAAGTAGAGAGTACACAAACGGAAAACAGGTGATATACCTTGTTTATTAGTATTAATCAAAAGCTGAACGTCCTCATGCTCATCGCGGAGATATATCGTGCTCAGATTCTACATTATTATACTGCAGGTTCGACTCAGTTTGTGTGCGATTTAATTGAATTCACTAACAGTAAATGTGTCGACCAATGGATTAAATGACATCCGGATACCTTAACATATTGTCGGGGTCCGATTAGATCACCTTAATTAATATTCGGAGCAGGTGGAACTGTTATCGAGTTCATGTACTTCAGTAAATCTTATAGACAGACGACACCCCTTTCTTTGAAATCGGCGCGAAACTTAAAGTGAGCAGACGACAAATGAGATTGATAAATTAACAGTTGAGAAACGCCAGGTGTAGCTATGGAAGGAGGGTTCACCCATCCGACAGGTTGTCTGTCAACAGGCAGCTGGGAATAACAGTTCACGGGGTGGAACGCGCCAAAATTCGGGGTCACAGGGCTAAAGTTTTGGGGTCTCTGCATGCGCATCTGTCGAGAAGACAGGTTCATGGATGAATTGTGCGGCTATCACTGTGAAGGTATGAGTTGCCTTTATGGGGTACCGTAGCTATTGTTGCTTGAGAAACGATCTCGCATAACTGCACACTGCCAGGTGGTCGGACTGGGTAGGCGACTTGGATGGCACGCGCCATCTCCCAAATATGGATGTCCGGCCCACGTGCTACTGTTGGACGACAATACAGGCAGGTGCAGCGCTGGCCCGGCAGCTGAGTGTACAAAGGGACTTTTATGGGGCCCCATTCATCACGGACAATAGATAGTGCTCCCTACTTTGATAAGGGCACGCGCCAATGCCGAAATTTGAATAAATTACCCCACAAACATTACCTGTGTGAGCGGGTCGGTTTAAACTTTTTCAGCAAAGTTCGTAACGGAACACACATTCTGATCAGTCAGTCGAGAAGATTTATAGCAAGTCATTTTCGGTTATAAATAAAATAAAGTAGTTATTTTATTGGACAGAAGTCTACACTAATTCCTTCACGTTATATTTGTTGCAAAGTGAAGCATTTTGGTACGGAAGATGCACGTGTATTTGAAAATAAAACCCATTAATTGAAAAATTCCGTTAAAAGCGTTTCCCCCCAAACGACCAATTGCTTATCTTCCTACATTTGGCAAAGGTGCTAATTGGTCAATCAAGGCCTGCCCCAGACCCCCTTACTAAAGCCGGGCGCGAAACTCGCTGGTCATTCAATCCAGCCGCGGTCGACCTATCACTGTTGAGGCGCGTGGCGGCGCCGGCATTGGGTTCTTTTACTACAACTATAGTAATTCGACGTAGTAACCGCTCGGGCGACACTGCATGCATTCAGAGACGCTGTGATCCCCCGAGGCGCCAAGACAGGGATAGGAGGTAGGGCCAGCGGTCACTTTCCGGCTCTCGCTGTCCACTACGAGCGACCAGGCTCCATTGTTTGTAAATCCACGTGGTCTTGCACTAATCAGTTGTGGTTCTCTCGCTTCCAGGGCACCCGTCAATCAACGCTAGTGGGCGGAGCCAGCCAGCCACAACGAGGCTCGTAAGGACTCGGGGAAAATTAACCAGAAACCAAACTAGATAGAGCTGACAGAAAACAGGGAGGATGAGGGCTCGGAAAGCGGCAAGTTTTGCCGTGTTGTGGACATTACAGTTGTTGTCATTAGTTTCCCAGGTGAGACCAATTCCTTCTTTTTTATTTCCTGTACTCACTTTTACCTGAACGCACTTTGAAACCATTGTCCCAGAAATTTTTTCACCTGTTGTAATTGCATGGTTTCTGGCATTGCATTCCACGTTTTCATCTCCTCTCTGTTCTTTGCAGGTACTGACCAGCGGCAAGTTCGAGTTGGATCTTGGAGTGTTCCGTAATGACCGTGGACTTAACAGTGTTGGAAATTGTTGTAATGGATATAGAAAGGATGGGGTGTGTTCATCTACGTGCAAAACCTTCTTTCGGATTTGCCTTGCCCACTATCAGGCCAATATCGCGTCGGATTCTAAGTGTACATTCGGATCTGTGGAAACCCCTGTGCTTGGAGATAATACAGTCAATTTTTCACGATCGGATATAAGAGAAAAGTTTGAGAACCCTATCAGTTTTCACATAGAGTTTTCTTGGCCGGTAAGTTAAAAATATACAACTCTTTCTATCTATTTATAGTTCACGGTACCTGCATCGTAACGCCAGCAGCATCTTCCTGGGTGCACACTAAACACAGCAGAGTTGCATAGCGGTAGTAGAAACGTGATGTTCGCGATTGGAATATTCCTTTGACATTGTTCCTAGGTGAACAAGGTCATTATAGACTATCTATGCTAGTGTAAACGTGTGTAAAACACACATAAATATGTCACATATTTGCGGAGTTAGTCGTTGCTTGGAATCGATTTGCACTTGAAAAGTCAAAGAAGATGTAACAGCTGATTGTAGTAGTTTCTCATGGAGAGCTAGACTGCAGCGCTCTCACTATTGTTTGCTTCGTTAGAACTGGCGAGAAAATTCATAGAGTAGAATTGAAAGAACACACGTGGCCTGTAGCGTCTTATCTACATGTAATATACTACGTGTTTTACGCCACATGTTTATGCAAACAATATTACACGTGTTTTATTTAAGATCAATCTTTGTGTTGTATAGAGGAATTTTAGTTATAGATAAAAGACTACTTTGACACTTTGAAGGGAGGGTTTTACTTCCAAGAATGAGAATTCTGGGTCCATGAGGATATAGATTTGCATGTTACATATATTTGCCTTGTGTTTGCAGGGTTCTTTTTCACTTATTGTGGAGGCCTGGCATGACGCCACACTGACGAATCCCACTACCGGTAAGTTGTGTTTACGTGTACGGTAATTCTTCTTTTCCTTCCTCGGGTAGCTTCCCTCAGTCAGGTATCTAGGTGGATGAGTGTGCCGTGTAGCTGGCGGCCAGTGCTGCCGAGTTCACACACGCCTATCCTTAGGGCAATCTCTGCAGTTATCTAGAGCTATGAACGGATGAGTTAAAGTACGTATTTGTTTGAAAGCTGACAGTGAGATGTCTTCATGTCTGTGGGCAGTATGGCGCGTTATCTGTGCAAGTCTTCGCGCCAGCAGCTTTCATCTCAGTAGGTAATTAACTTTATTACATATCGTTTGGGCAATACCGGATTTAACACAGCGCTATGGTATATCTCTCGTTTTGCGCCTCGTACGCTTTTGGTGTTGGATTACGATTATCGTCTGCTCGAGTCATCGGTCGTCTGCTCAGGGGACTTCTCTTGTCAGAACTGACTGACAGAGGAAGTGCTGCCAGGCGCGTGCCCGGATTTATAGCTTCCTCCTTTTTTCTAACATTGTTAGACCAGCATCGGCGTTTGAATGTTTATAACCGCCCCAGGAATACATAGATATCGCCCAAGGCAATATCGGCAACTCGTATGAGAACAAAGACCAGGAGTCCATTCAGGACACGTCTACCACGGAGCCAGCTGTACTCTAATTCAAAATTCATAGTGCAAGGCTACTTCTGATCACGTATTTCAAACCGTTTCCGATAATAAGTCAAGTCGCATTCTGTGGACCATAGACCTTTTATGTCGGCGCAGGTTTTGACGTGGACTCGGCCAGGACAGTTAGGCATGACCAAGCAGGACCATTAAAAGGCAAATCATGTTTCACTGGGAAAGCAGTTAGTGCTATTGTTGGAAAATAATTTATAGCGCATGACACAAAACCTTAACGGACTTCGGGATTAATAATTAACAGCAAGTCATTAGGAGTTTGCAGTCTCGTGTCTTCAGCCAGCCTCTGCATCAAAATGTCATCGGAACTGAAACCTGCAGAGACTTCGTATTCTTTGAGTGACAGTAGAGGCACGTGGCGCGAGCTGGGGAGGGAGGAAATCTCAGGAGGGGGATGGAGAGCAAGGAGGGTTGTCTGGACCTGCCCTGGTTGAAGACAGTGAAGACATCCAGTACGTCTCCCACACTACAGATGTCTGCCATCTGCTCCTCGTAGTCTTTATCCTTTCATTTCCTCGTCTCTCCAAGCTAAACAGGTTAACCCTTGCACTCGGAGCCAGTCTTTGAATAAAATGCCTTTTTAACACGCACACGGGGGATAAAGATGTAAAATATAATTATTTTCCCAACGGATAATCGTTCCACAAAAAAACTCTTGACAAACAGATCCTGGTAATGGCTGCCAGTTGGCAAAGGTCGGGGTTAACCAGTACGTTCATTCACACACTCGATTAACTCTTCACTAATTGGTTCATCGTTTAGATTTCCGAGTTATTACACGATTACTACGAATATCAAACAAACGTGAGTAAAGCCTATCTTATGATGTTGAATGGGAGTTTCTCCAGATTCTGCGCTTTGATCCGAGTATTTTTGTGACAGTCTGAAGACTACCATCATCAGCTCTCTGGGCGCTGTTCCGAAGGGGCGGATTAAACTGTAATTAACACATACTCGCTGTTTGGACTGTAATGAAGAACACGCATCAGATGTTAATTATCCTATTAGGGTCGCACCAATCAAACATTGGTAGTGGAGTCTCCTTTACCGCTATATAATAATAATAAGTCACTAGGCAAAACCACAAGATAGCAATAATAATAATAGATAGATTGATGAAGAATGTATTATATTCCAGTAAGTTCAAATAGCAGCACTCCTTGTTTCCCCATAAGCCTTCACTGCAGCAACTTCCTTTCTAAATAGGGTGAGCTTGGAAAAAAACCAAAATATTTTCGTTCGCAGCTGTTATATAGGTTTAACGATTTATTTGGTGGATACTGTCGGCAGATGTTTCTGCCGGGGAAACCATGTCAGCTGGTAGTCCGCTAACAATGTGCATTCTGCTGGTAGAAACCATGTCATACCATTCAGCAACTATCATGCTTTCTAATGCAGGTAATGATGGATGGCCAGGTCACGTGACCGCAATCAAGTTATACTTTGTTAACATTTTGCTACAACGTTGGTAAGGTATTGTATATGAGTGTTATCTGTATGCATAATGGGTTAACTGCAGCGTATCGACAAGTAGCGCCATTGGCAACCGTTGCCTTTGAGATTTATAGTCACGTATGGATAAATTTGCCCATCATCGTTAGAAAGACTAGAACTAGAAAGAGAGACTTGACAGAGTGAACTGCTTGATGTGTTTAATCTCTAGGTCTAGTTCAGGTAAACAATAAAGTAATTGTGTATGTATTTAATGTGAACAAGTAAATACTCGGCAGTGATGTGCTGAGAAGGCTTTGTTCGTGTCCACACACTGGGCGTGTCTATACAGTAGATGATGTTGTTGGTGTCAGATGTTGCTGTGTTGGAGATCGGCGTAGTGCACGCGCTAGAACAGACCCAGTTTAATAATTGCTAGTTTCAATGTCATTGAATCATAAAGGCGTAACATCTGGTCGCGTTAAACGTTGTGTATGGTAATTCGTACGACCAAGGCCGTAACTGCGTTTAATATCTACATGTAGATGCTGGCTTATCTCTCTCAGTTGCACTCCAAGTTCATGTCATCATTTATGTTAAATACTTGTACTAATGTACTATACATTGGTGCATGCATGTATGTGTGTCAGTCGGTCACACACGTTCACACACTTGTCCTGTCCACACTTTAAGTTATGTATGATAAAATTAATACAACATACATGATACGTCAGCAAGGACGCTGGGTATCTCTCTCTCTCTCTCTCTCGCACACACACACTATCTTGTTTTCGTTATTGTTCCTTCTCGTACAGAATCATAAAACACGTGTATTTGTAAAAATGACAGCAGTCTGATGTTATGGCCTGTGATCAAAGCATATAAGTCGGCGTTGTTGGTACACAGTTTTGATCTAATTGGTGCCATATACCCCAATTTCAGTAGTTACAAACGTTTCGCTTGGATTGGCATTATGGGTTTGTGACTAATGTCAGCTGAATGTCGTATTTCCCATCTGTCGTCAACGTGCGCGCTACCACCACACCGACTGCCATCTCCAAGGCACACATCGTTGCTTTTAGCTATTACTGTTGCGAGTCATTTTATAAAAAAAATTTGTTCACGTCTTAGCATTCTGTTGTTCCATTTATTATACTGCTTTTCAGTAAAAAATCAGTAATTTTGTATATTTGAAAATGGTAACCCCGTCATGTGAAACCCTAATAAAGTACATCATTGTTTCGAGTAATGAAAAAGTAAGAGCAGGGTTATGTAGCTGTGTACAAGGTCAGTGTACTTTTCAAAGCATCTCGAGTTAATTTTGTCGTTCGACAGACTAGCGACATAAATACTAAACGTCTTTGTTCAGAAGTCTCTTTTGGTGATATCGATGGATTACTGGCGCTGGGTTGCCCGACCCGGAGACTGGGTAGCCGAGGGACCGATCGTGCCAGTGACCCTGGAACGCGACAGGTGTTCGCTTTACCTGTAAACATTCACCGAGTGCACAGCCGGCCAGGTAGAGAAAGCTCGGGAGGCGCTCCCCGACTCGGAAACCAGCTCATTGTCTACCATGCACTGGTGCACATTATGGATATGTGTTGATGTAATGCATTTACCACGAGTCGAGCACACGTGAACAACATACATGTTGTAAACACAAATGGGTCATAGTGACAGGCTTGTAGGTCAAGATAAAAATGCCCGCATTTTATCATTTTCATGTAGTGCTGACCGGTACTGTAAAACAGCTGTCAAGTCTCTCGGTATTTCCTGAACCAATTTTAATGTCGAGAACTCTACAGCAGCTCTTCAAGCAGGTGGCGAAGACAACGTCGAGTTGGGGCCCCTGCAGTTGACTGGTTATTGTACACCGGGATATTATTCCCCAGATTCTCGTTCTCACGCTTTTACTCTCCAACTCATGACCCGTTTGTAGACAATACCCAGTTTCTATCCGGGTACCGGCGTCTTTTCCCCTTCACTGGTCACCCAACTGACCCCCTTTTCTGTCGGCGTCCCCCTTGGATTTTCCCACAGACTCCCCATTTCCGAGAGGGATAATGTCCTCATCTCGATGTCCCCCCTCTTGTTCAAACTCATGGCTTCACCTGTTCCTAGGCAATTGCAGCTCCCGCTACTGTTCCATTAATTACCACGGTTTTGTCCCAGATGAATAGATCTTCCACTGTCTTCAGTCCCTCTGTTTACCTGTGGAACACGGTAATTCAAGCTCATGGAAACATCAGCATGACACTGGCGTTCACAAACAGCTGTAGATATCCGAGACTCAATTGTCTTTCGTTACAGTTTTATGAATTCCTTTGCATGTCAAGATTCCAACTGAAAGTGACTCTCAGCTGACGAGGGTGTTAGCATACCTTTTAAGATATATTTGATTTGTATTATATTCTAGTTACAACAATACCTTATGTGTTAATGGCAAGTTTTGTGTACTTGAAAAGCTTAGCATGCGTCTGAAGTAAAAGATGGCCCGAATAATAGGCATTGCTTACGGTTACTATCATCTACAGCAAGGACTAATGCACTAATGAAATTCCGGCTCCCAACATGTCGTAGCTGGTGCAACTTCGGAGTGTTGGTTATTGCTGAGAACCGGGCCCATGTCTATCTTTATGCTTTTCCTGGCAAGCTGGTGAACAACACTGAGAAACCTACTTCTCTTCTTGCACTCTCGCTGGTTAAAAAACCAATCTGGCACACGACTCGTTGGCAGCGTGCGCCCCACGACGTGCGTGATGCGCAGAACCGCTGCTGGCTTGTATTCCTATCAGCTGATCCTGGTAAAAGGGGATCGGTATTGCGAAGAAACGGTTCCACCGTCAAGAATGCGCGTGGGACTAAGATGCATGAACACTCAAAAAAGTGCATTCGTGTTGTCATACTTAATTACCCAAGTGCTGGCATACATGTTGTTGTCATAAATTGCATTGTTGAAACAACTGCCGTGCTTTGTTTATGCGGTTGCTCTGTCATTCTTGCCTGTTCATCAGCTGTGTGTTGTGTTGTGCCGAGAAAAACACCAATTCCTACAGTCTGACGTCTCATTAAGACAAGGTTATATGATCTACCAGGCTTCTATCAGTTGTATTACACCCCCCTCTATTAGAAACGGGTTATTTATTTCAAATGTTTCACTTAAATGACATAGAGGAAAAATACAATATGCAATGGTATTTTGGATAAGTGTACGTTTTGTTCCGTGTTATTGTGGTCGATTTTGTAGAGTCAATGGGTGCAGCTGTACATGCCAGCTGTACGTGACTGTTAAAGGTTCTCAGTGATCGTCTTATCGTGTTAATAGTACCATCACGTTAGTAAGATCTCTTTATCTGCCTATTTGTGCCTTCTCTCTCTAATGCTATTCCAGTGGTATTATCCCGTGATTGTGGCCTACCTCTGTGGAGTGACGCAGCATTAGCCAGTCTTACGTGTGGTGAATGGTCAGACTTTCCACTGGTTATCAATACTCTCGCAGAGTCCTTAATGACCCTTCGTGGCGCATTCATATTCCTATAGATCGTCCAACCCTGTCTGCTTGCCTGCCTTTTAGCGTCACTGCGTCAAGAGAACTGATCGCTTATTGAAAACATCACGCGATTTAAGGTGGTCCTCGCCTCCTAGCTTGTGATGGCGTGTAGTTATCGATGCCTGAGCAATATCGACTGCAGCTGAACCACCAGTTCTTGATTCTGTCCTGCATTGGGGGCAGCTAACGTTTATATGTAATCTCTTTCGTACACATGCTACGCAGACCACAAGTAGCGTCGTGCCTGTTGAAGAAGACTACCGAAATGAGATGTGTATATCACTTTTGATTAATCGATCTTGTGGCTCTTCTCTGAGTGCATCTTGCACATCACAGCACGCTATGACTGCAAATTACCCTTTTAGTAAACCTTCCAACTTCTTTAAAAGTTGGGTTGAACTAGTCACCATGACATTTCACTACAAGTGCTAATAATACGTCCTTTCTTCATCACTAATAAACGTGTTCTTGTGACAGTTTCCTCTTTGATCTCGGCGTACTCTGAAACTGGTTTTCATGTATGAATGGCTGTGCACCCAAACAGATGTTGTTTGTTTGTAAAGGTGCATGTCCCCAGTCCTTTACCCCTCATATTTATAAAAGAATTTTAAAACAAGTCGTCCACAATAATACCGTATTTTCAGACACCATGTGGCTTGAGTAAATCGTCGTAATCTTGTATTCTGTTTAACGAAAACTTTTAAAACGAAATCCAGTTTGTAAAATAACCAATGTTTCGACATTGTATCCATATCAGTTACAATATTATCGACGACATTTGTACATGCATCACCTGTCAAATAATTAATATAATGACGTTCTGTTTTTCAGGGAGTCCAAGGGAACTGATCGGGAAAATTTTGATACAGAGTTCGTCTCCCGTGGGTAAAGAATGGCGTCAAACCAACAAAACGACACGGTATTCACATCTGGGACTGAAGTACCGCTACGTGTGCGACGATAACTACTTCGGAAAAACATGCTCCGTTCTGTGTCGTAAGAGAGATGACGAGTTCGGACATTACACCTGTGACTCTGATGGCCAGAAAGTGTGCTTTGATGGATGGAATGGAAATTACTGTGATCAAGGTAGGGTAATTCTCCAAGGCTTGTACACACACGCACGCACGCACGCAAGGAAGTAATGACGCGTCTGTAATTGAACTGAACCGTTTCATATCGAAATTACACATTTAATACCCCCCCCCCCCCTCCCGATGGAGTTTTCAGGTTACTTAGAAAGAATAGTGCCTCAGTAATTCCATTTTTGTCGTACACGGCGACTCAAACAGGATCTTTTCCTTTCACTTTCCTATCAATCTCTTTTATAAACTACATTTTCACTCAGCGTGCATGTTGCGCTATTGCTGCAATATTGCCCTTGCAACGTGAATCAACTCAACACTCCTTTGGCTGCACGTTTTATGAATTCAAATGAAATGTTCAAACCTTGAACGTTTTGGTGGACAATGGTTGACAGGCTTAGTCTGAGATCCTGAAATAAATTGTTCTTACATTCATGTAACCATTTTGGAAAACTAATGATACAGTACACGTTGTTTGTGATTGTAAAGCCAAACTGTAAGTGATTATTATCTCTCTGACCTTATCCGACAAACCAATAGTTACCTTCAGCGATCAAACGGTCCTATTTTTGTGTTTTAACTGGACACTGAGCTTTGACACAATGCCTCTAGCCCCGACATGTCGGTGTAACCAAAGTAGATTAATGACTAGCCATTAGTTCGGTTAAAGGATAATTAGATGATAGGGGGCGTTCCGAGATCTTGGTCTCACCAGAGTCGTGGCAACGGACGCAATTTCTGGCGTTAATTATGGTCGGTGTTAATTAGAAGCAGAGGATGTTAACTGGACACCTTCAGACACAACAAACATCATTACAGCAAGCTAGTAGATAAGCGACACCCTGCAGATTGTTCAGCTGTAACGAATGGTTCAGTCTTTATGCTTTACGGCTTTGTTGTTCGGTCATACCTTTTTATTGAAAATGGAAATCGTGCACAGGGACTTATGGTATTTCAGCTTGGGTTTGGAGATGGGGCGGCCAGTTTTTGGGGGAGTTTCCGAGACTGCGTGAGCATGCATTAATATCCCTCGCCATCTGTTGCTCCCCGTGCTAGTATGGAGCTAAGGCTTTATGTTTCTGTGCCTTGTTCGGATAACCATTGAGCCGGGGACGTTCAACTTTTGTAATGCTGTATTTGCGCTTTATTCGTAACTCCTACCTGTGAGACTCCGTATGGATGGACGAACATGTGCGCCAAAAATTGGGTCACAATTTGTACCAAACATCTTTTTCGCTATTGGTGGATGTGGGGATTCTTTTTTCCAAACGAATGAACGCATGTCAACTGAATTAACATAATAAAACTTGGCGCTCTCTCTTTTCTTGGCAACACGCCTAAAGGGTTCACAAGCTAGCTCAACAAATGTGCAACTAGTTGTAACTGTCGGCGCGAAGTTCGGCAGGAGAAACAATTCATTACCAACACTTTTTCGTTTTATGAATCATCCTCTGGGCTTGCTTTCCATGAAGCAGAGTAGGAAGCTGGACTCGTGCCTGTATTCTAAACTGCTTATTGTTGATTAGGGAGTCGGATTATGTGTAAATGATTTGAGATAAGGTTAGCGATAAGCTAGATAAGTAGCTAGGTAGCTGCCTCGTTTACTGGCTGACAGGGCAGATACATTACTCGCATATGGCCCGCGCCAGCTGACGGAGTTTATGTCTGTATGCCACGGAGATAATGTTCGTGATTAGGAACAACCTCACGCATTTTTGTAAAACACACATACTAATTGGCCTTCGTTATGCGGTGCCATATTTTAGTTTATACGACCGAACTGGGCAGATTTCACATTTTGTTTAAAGGAGTAAATGAATCAAAATTGATTCAACTGTTTGTGCATCCATTTTACTCTTTATAACTACCTAGTTTCCCAATTAAAGTATTTTTGAAAACAAAATCGGGATTCCGCCAAAAGAGTGCAGATGTGAGTTTCCACCTGGCCTTGGGCAGCTGGTCAGTGTAGCAGACGACAATAGTTCGCGCTCAGGGTCGACCCCGGCCAGAGCCCGACACTTGATGATCGCTCTTTCACTACAGTTAATTGATAAGGGCTGGGGAACCTAACAAAGCCCTTTTGCTGCCTTTTGTTCATTTAGCTCCCGCCAAAAAATTCTGCAACACAGACATTATTCAATACACGTTCAACTTACAGACAATAATTTTCTTTGACCGAATAATGAGGTTTCATAATATGTAAAGTCGATCTTGTACTGGTCGAGCCATATCGTGCAACTGTAAAATTGTTTCAATGAGATTGGTGTCAAACAGGCGTCTGGATTAACGTCATGTTTACTCACTTCAAATACGATCATAAACCTGCTGAATACAAAGTAAATCTGCAACTATTTTCCTTCTTTTCCAGCCATCTGCAAGGAAGGTTGTAACAAGAAGAATGGATACTGTGACAATCCCAACGAATGCAAGTAAGTATATCACCAGCACAAAGCCCTTCTGCCCGGTCGGCTCTCAGACCAAGATCAAGTTCCCTAAATAAATGCCTCCATAATACCAGCGGTAAAAGTTGCATCACATATGGTTGAAGCAACAGCCGGTGAGGTTTATGGCACGCGACTCTGAGTCAAGAACAGTTGGGGAAGCGTGGGAAAGTTTAAAGAAGTAGGAAGCGTGTTCTATCTGCACACCCCATCTGGGAGGCGAGGGACGAGGGATGTATCTGTTAGGTGCTTTACAAGAAACAGGCTACTTGCTTTCCAGAAGTGTTTTAGTGAAATAAATTTGACACACTCATGGCGTCTTCATCAGATTTGCGCCAGATTGACTTCTAGCTAAAAGCATGCAGAGATGATGTTTAATGTATATTGTGCTTCTATACAACTGTTAGGATATAGCCTGTGGAGATTTGGGGTGTGATATGATGTCATTTAGAAAGAATAGGGTCCCAGTAGCTCAGTGCTTGTTATACAAGGCACCCAAGATGAGGATCTTTAGCTATCGATTTTCTTTCTTGTGATCTCTTTTGTATGCACCCCTTGGGGCTTCCAGAGAATGACATATTGTCACTTGGATAGAATAGGGCCTCAGTAACCCAATGCTTGTCGTACAAGGTGACTAAAATGGGGATATTTTGCTTTCTCTTTCTTACTATCGATCCTGTGTTGTCCCTTTTCCTGATGTCCCTCTTGCACATCACATTACGCTATGGCTTAAAAGTGCCCCCTGCAATGTAAAAATCCATTTCACTCACTCTTTTGTAAACTATCTTTTCCGTTGGTGTACACCTTAAATCTTGGTTGTAATATTGCCCATAATCTCAGCTTGACAGTCTCAACTCTTGAAATAATCATTTTGCTTAATAAAACTGTGGATAAAGACCTGGAAATTAACTGTGATGACTACTGTAGTAAATATACAGTTGTTGCTTACCCAGAAGGGAAAATAATTTATGACAAAGTACATGAAACTGGCCAGAGGCATGTTTGTCATGGTTTTATTGATCCAGTGTTGAGGACTGGTGTTGACTGCTTTTTACCACTGTTCTGTAGTGCAACATTAGCACTGTTATATGCTGTGTTTATTGTTTACACCAGATGTTGTAGGTATGTTTACTGTTTACTTCAGATGTCGGATGGGTTACCAGGGAAATAACTGCACAGATTGCATACCTTTTCCGGGCTGTCAGCACGGATACTGTACAGCAAGTTTCCAGTGCAACTGTCTGGAAGGTTGGGGTGGTGTCTTCTGTAATCAAGGTGAGAATTTTATCAAGAATATTCATCATAAGCTACCTAGGATAGCTGTTTACACAGGTGCAACACTGAAGCTGTTGTTGTGATCATGGATTAGTATAGAAAACAACATTGCACAACCCATTGCCACATTTTGAATGTTTTGTTTAAAATCATTGTCATGAAATGTAGTTTAAGTGAGATCTACATCCCATTCAATCTGGCATAATGATAAAATTGGAACAAAAGCACTGCTTAAATGCATCATCAGGAATGAATTTACTGGTTGTTTATCTTCACCAAGTTGTAAACGTTCATTGTGATCAACCGCGAGGAGCTTCCCGTGAGTGATCCTTGGATAGAATAGGGTCTCAGTAACCCACTGCTTGTTGTACAAGGCGACTAAAATGGGTATTTTTTGCTTTCACTTTGCTTCTGGTCGATCCCTTTTATGAACTGTCTATTCGCTCGATGGCACATTGCGTTATGGCTGAAATCTTACCCTTGCAGCCTAAAACATTATTTCAACTCAACTCACTGTGATCATATATTTTAACTGTTGTCCATCGTTGGTTGGTTGGTTATATGCTTCCCTGTTTGTTTTGCAGATTTGAATTACTGCACTCACCACAAGCCATGCAAGAACCAGGGTACCTGTTTGAACACTGGACAGGGCAGTTACACCTGTGATTGTCCACGTGGTTACAATGGTACTAACTGTGAGATAGAAATTGATGACTGTGAGAGAGAACCATGTAAAAATGGTGCAACTTGCAAAGTAAGTTTTCATGTCCATTTATATTTTTATAAAATGGCTAAAATATCAAATATACATTTGCATTGCTGTAATATAATACCTTATTTTATTATTTCGGGCTGTTATTGAAAGTTACGTTGTGTATGTTCAACAAGTCACAAGGGGGATGGGGTGGTGGTGGGTGGGTTCATACTGCTTTGGGCGATGCTATTATTACTAAAGATTTTGTGTTTTCTGGTATGGGAAGAAATCCATGGTGGGGTTGACACTGAGCTACCATACTGGGCGACACCAACCCTGACAACATTTCTGTGTATATTATTGATAAATTAAATACAAATTGCTGATGTTATGGTTATTTTTCAGGATTATCGCACTGGGTTTACCTGTACATGTCCTCAAGGCTTCTATGGTCGATCGTGTGAGTTCACATCCAACTCATGCGAAACAAACCCATGTGAAAATGCAGGAACTTGTATTGAGAACGAGGACACCTACAGATGCACATGCCAGCTGGGATATGAAGGATTTAACTGCGAAAATGAAATCAACGAATGCAAATCCAACCCTTGCAAACATGGTAGGTGGTGGTTTGTCTTTTTAAGGTTTAGTTTGTTTATAATTAGAGATGTAGCTATCCTAAGCGGATACAAAACAAATTGTCTTGTAATTTATATACCACTACATTTACCTAAAATACTTGATCCTGAGGCATGTAACTATCTATTATATGCAGTTGTCTATACGGTGCTGCTGCAATGTGTCTGAATTGTGGTTCGCAAATTGTGATATGTTAATTAATTGTAATGCTCTTTGCATTGTTCATAAGCATATTTTCTGTTAATTTCAGAAGGAAGCAAGTGTATCGACATGCTGAATGGTTTCCGCTGCAACTGTGCGACTGGTTATCGTGGACCAACATGTGAAGAGGATGAAGACAACTGTGCCATCAACCCATGTCAGAACAATGGGACATGCATTGACAAGTTGAATTCCTACACATGTTGGTGTAAGCCTGGATTTGTTGGAGAGCTCTGTGAAATTAATGTCGATGATTGCCGTGCAGGTCCTTGTGCTAATGGAGGTTCTTGCACTGATTTGGTGAATGATTACCTGTGTACATGTGCTGTTGGATTCGCTGGAAAAACCTGTTCTAAAAATATTGACGATTGTGATCCAAATCCGTGTCGGAATGGTGCAAAGTGTGTTGATCATGTGGGAGATTATACATGCGATTGCCCCAAAGGATTCTTGGGCAAAAATTGCCAATACCGTGAAGGCGATGTCCAAACCTGGATACCACCACAGACAACTCAACAAGTTACATCAGAAACTACAGAAATCCAGGAACCTGAGAATACAACACCATCAAACCACACCATTCTGAACACACCCAGTGGACAAAGGCAAGAGGAATCTTTGACAACTGCCCAGCTCCTTATAATTATTTGTGTTGGTTCCGGGGTGCCTCTCTTGCTTATTATTGTGCTAGTGACAGCGTGCTTGTGTCGCAAGAGGCGTCATCGGATGCTCGAAAATATGGAGATAGAGAGGCGGCAAAACATAAAGAACAATATTAGCAGTGTTAAGTGTGTCGAGTCAAACATTTTTACAACAATCCCTCAGAGCACTTCAAATAGTTCAAGTATTAAAAATAGCAATGAGGAACAAGACTTAAATAGAAAAAATTCAAAATATTCGATAGAAAAATCGAATAGCAGACAATTTACAAAAGACTTAAATACGCATGAGCAGTTGCACTCACCAACATACTTACCAAAAGACATTGACTTTGATAAGTCGTCCAGGAGATTAGACCTGGAAACAGCTTCACCTGTGGATTCTAGTTCCATTAGGTAAGTGATTGCAGTCAATTTTATATCCTCTTTCTGTTATATAGTACACCTCCCATGTCAGTTAAAGGTTGAAGTGTTTTGGCACATGCCTGCTAAACATATACCTCAAAATAAGAAGAGTGTTCTAGTTTTGTCTTTAATATGGATATGGGCCTGTTCTTTAAGATTCACCCTGTGGGGCTTCCAGGGAGTGAGGTGGTATCACTTAGATAGAATAGGACCTCAGTAACCTAATGCTTGTCGTACAAGACAACTAAAATGGGGATCTTTTGCTTTCACTTTCCTTTCTATCGATCCCTTTTATGAACTGTCTTTTCGCTCTATCTGCACCTTGCAAATCAAATCATGTTGCGTTATGGCTGAAATATTGCCCTTGCAACATTAAAACATCATTTCAACTCGACTTGAAGATTGGTCTGTGTATGAACTATGCTTGTATCTGTCTGAAGAGACCTTGTGGGACTTTTGTGGACTGACATGATGTCACATAGAAAGAATAGGGCCCCAGTAACCCAATGGGATCTTTTGCTTTCACTTTTCATTTTATTGATCTCCTTTATTAACTCATTTTATTGATCTCCTTTATTAACTCATTCTATTGATCTCTTTTATTAACTCATTCTATTGATCTCCTTTATTAACTCATTCTATTGATCTCCTTTATTAACTCATGGTATTGATCTCCTTTATTAATTCATTCTATTGATCTCCTTTATTAATTCATTCTATTGATTTCCTTTATTAACTCATTCTATTGATCTCCTTTATTAACTCATTCTATTGATCTCTTTTATGATCTTGTTTTTCCCCATCCCTTGGTGTGAACATCATGTTGCATTATGACTGAATTATTACATCATTTCAACTTGACTTTTCAAAAGGGCAGACAATCTTTGTGCCCACGTCAAACATGATTTGATGATCAGGCTGTGTAAACATGAGCATAACTTTAAATCAGGCAACTATTGTTCAGACATAGAGCACAGTGTTATGAATTAATGTGTCCATGGACATTTGAAAGTATTTCTGCCATGGATCTCGGTGTGACCTCAGTTATTACATCAAATATTTCAGTACTGTCACTGGACTACTACGAACTCTTTCTGCATTGGGCGTTTTACAAAGAATAGGGTTCAGCAACTCAATACTTGTCCAAAAACATGCCCAGATCCAGGGTAGGGGGAGAGGGGGTAAACTAGTGGCATGTGCCCCCTTTTTCGCTTGCCCATTTAATCTTTTATCTTATGTTTAAATGTAAGCACCAAACCAACCCTCCAAATATGAAAACTTGTGAAATGGTTTGAGATTGCTTCATTTTGCATGTTGATTTTACAATATTTTCTGAAGGAGTATGCCTTTCATGAACTATATATTGTGCCCACCCCCCTTACACAAATCATGAATCTGCCCCACACAAAAAAACTTTTGCTCTCACTTTTCATTCTATGGTTCCTTGTGAACTGCATTCTCCCCCTGTGAGCATCTTGCATACTAGTTTGTAGCTGAAAGATTGCCCCTGTACAAAGATCAACTCAACTCTTCCCATTCATAAAGGAGAAGCAGATTCGTCACTAGATTTGGGTATTGTTGATGAAACAATTCAAGAAGGCGTCTGTAATCTTGTTTACAATTGCTCAATATTGTGTAGCAAATTCTTAATCATGATTTTCTTTTTCATTTCAGTGACTACAGTCCACGGGATTTAGAAGAAAATATTGCAAAACCATCATATTCCGAGACCAACAGGAACTCATATTTAGTGTTAGATCACCCTCACCGAATGTCGCATTGTGAGGAAGTCTTAGCGACGGAGGTATAACATGAGGGACGAGATCAGAGACCTGTGCATATGTCAGTGCATTACTGTAAAATACAAAGTGTATGACTGTCAGTGTTATTTAAGTGCCTTTGTTTTGTACAGAAATGCAGCAATATGGACGTTGTACAGTTACGAGCTGTTTGGATGCTGTTGTTGATACGAGATTATTTATGATGTGTTGTTGTTCATCTATGGCTGCAGAAGCCTTGTAAAATTTTATGCAAAGCTTAATGGAACAATGTTATGGATCCGGTCTGTGTGCCTCGGATCCATGCTTGCAATGAGGGCATCTTTGTTTTTCTTGTTTTTTTTTGTATTAAATCTTCAAATGGGAGTTCCATAACATCGGAATATAATTCCAGAAACCAGTGACCAATACGGATAACAGGTGGACTTTCACCCACCGTTTCATCCACTGCCATTTCCATTTCATATGGACTGAAAACCTTCCTTCCCACAATTCATCACGTCAGCAGCACAGGAAGGGCCAAGACTTGTGGAACTGATTGGTTAAAACTGGTCACATGACTCTTGAACACTACTGCTCCATCTATCTTGGAAAATGGTTTCCATGGCTGTTGATTAATTCATTACAGATTTTACCAAATAGTGGATTTGTTGCTTTGCCATCTTTTCTGCAGTATCTTGTGTGTTATTACCAGTGCTTGGTAATACCATATGTGCAATCGTTAAACCAATACGAAAAGTATTTGCCAACTACATGGCAGAAGAAGGCCGAAAGTTGCTTGTGACTTATGGACCTAATATCGAACCCTTTGAGGTTGTTTTCTAGTCTCCCACAATGCCATTTGCCATGGCAAGAACTGTACAGAATTCTTGTATTATGATGATAATATTTGTAATCATGGCTGCTGTTGATCACGTTGTCAACTTAGATTTCAATTCCAAATGACAAAGCATTTAAGATTATCAGTGTTTGGTTTTTAATGATCTTAGTCATAATATTGTTCACGCCATAGTGAGCATGTTCAACAGCAGCCTGATTATGGCACGAACTAGTGTACAAAAGTCATGTGGAGTCTATCTGCTGAATGTAATAAACTGACCAAGTTGATTAATTTATTAATACAAACATACCGGTGAGTTAAAATCTCATCGCTGGTAGTTGCTTGCTGTATGCAAATCAGTAGTGACACTTAATTTATTAAACTTATGGAGTGTTTCAAAGCAGAAAATAATGATTAATTTATTGATTATAACAGGTGAAGTTTGACAACTTCAGTATATTCAATGACGCTCATTGAGTGTAATGAAAGCATGATGTTTAAAATGTGAAAAATAATTTTCTACTTTGAAACATCCATCTGCTGCATCTGCATATACTTTATTTAATGGTACAAAAATCAAAGTGTTCCCCATTTTGTTATAATATGAACAAATTGTTAAACTGTTGGGGAGTTGGAATTGCCTGGTGCCTCCAACAATTTCTTAAGAAGAGCTATTTATTCTTCCCATCATTCCGTTCTCATCTGTTGAACACTTTCTGGGCATGCTCACGACAAGTTTCGTTTCGAGTTTAAAATTTCCTTGTACAAAATTAGTTCATGAAAACTCTACCCTTGAAAATGTTTGTTATGACTTGTTTGTTATGAATCTTGACAGTAGTTTTTGTTGCCCCTGACACCATGGAAATTTTAAGACCTTGTGAGCATATCCACCGAGAGCTTTAATAATGTAAGTTAACTGTTAGACACTGGCATCCTCTTGGGACGCTCGCTCGTCTTGAATGTGCCATGTGACCTCCAGTCATGTGACCATCTTTCACTTCATCCACACTGTTCGTTTTTTCGCCATGCATTATCATCTCCACCTTGTCTGCACAGCTTTCCCGTATGCCTGTGATGTCTGTTTGTACATAATATGTATATTTATAGCAAAAATGAAATTGTATATATGATTGTTATTACTTCTATACTATTAATACTATTGGCATTTCTCTATCATTGAATAAAGAGGTCACAATCACTTATTTTTTCAAATTTGAAGTCAATGTTGTCTGTTTTCAATGCTGTAATGGCGGAAATATTTATTTCAACAATTTCTTACGAGTAGCCTGACTTTTGTCAAGACCCTAAGGCTGTAAGGTTCCTTAAATATATGTAAAATCAGTGGCGGTAG
>JAUELE010166158.1:0-13794 GCA_031471655.1 Diodora aspera
ACGTAGTAGACTTTTTTCAAGAACCTGAGTCCAGCATAAGACACATATATACTACCCTTCCTCTATGATGCTGCTCTATGCTAGGCCTGCCTAAAGCACAGCCAGAAGAGGATGATATTCCCAGAGGTGCAACATTTTATCCTGCCTTCTCTCTTTACATAATTATATTTTGGCCTAAGCAATTTTAAAGCCTTAAGGGTTTCGCACAAATCTGGGGTCGTTTGGCAGCAGCTGTCTCCTCTGCCTCAGCAGAATACGACATTGAAAGAAGAAGAATTTCTAGTCATTTAGAATTGCTATATCGGCGTTCTTTGTATGTACAGCTTTGTACTCCATTCGCAGGGGAAAACCGAGCATCTCTGATTGGGGGAAATCCAAACAGTCATTACATTCAAGTTACTGGATCATAAAACTATATACATTATACGTTTAGAACTTTCTAATGGAATTTATTTATTGTTGGTATAAGATGCAAATTTTTTGTAATATATATATATTTTTTCCAGCGTCCTCTAAATGATCGAACGCGTATTTTAATAATTGAATTTGACACCTGATATGCGTCTTCAGGCGAATATCATCTTACAGTAAAGATAATATTTTCTTAAAGAGTTATAATTACCCCCCCCCCCCCTTTAAACGTTTGATTACTACTTTACACCCAAAGTGACAACAACACTGTAGTCGACAGCTTGCCGAAACGGCTCAGTTTTCCCAAGGAAAACAATGGAAACGTTATCTCATCTCAATAGGTATCAAGCTCACACACACAGAATACTATTAGTTACACGGCATTTTGGCAGGATCACACCAGCCCGTACAACCTGCCAAAATGCCGTGTAACGAATTTATTACCCTTTAGATCTTCCTCGGAACGTGAGGCAAAGCGAACTTCTCAAGTTTTATCATAACAAAGACAAGCACACAGTCTAGATATTTTACCAGTCTAGATAGCCTCAGCAGTCTCTCTGGTTTCTTATTTATTTTATTACAAATGAATATCGTTTTAATTTAATTTTTTTTAAATAAAAATTCTAATCTTTCTTCAGAGACTATATTTTAGTCTAAGGTACACGGTGCCGTACGCATTAGCTCTCGACCAATCAAAAGACTAGAAATTTATCTACAGGGTAATAAACTGTTGTATAACATTAATTGTCGCATATATTTCACCTGCCCTGTTAGAGTAGCGTAAGCGCAGTCTAAGCACGGGAAACAGGTTGTTTTGCATGTTGATTTATCAAACAATATTTCCGACACAATAGGGTGGCCAATTGGGACAGGGGTGATTTAGCGTAGCTTGTGAGCTGTCACACCTGTCGGGAGAGACTGATATGATATCTTTGATGAACTATATTGTGTCTCTTCTGGAAGCTCCAGTTCATCAATAATAATGAATATCACGAAGCAGAATAGTCGAACTACATACCAAAGATTTACTCAACTTATTCAACCATTAAACTCTGTTGTCACTGTTAAATTATTTTGGTTGTTTGGTTTGATTTTTTAGCGGTTTTTTTTGGTTATCTTAGGGATTTGTTTTTATGTGTTTTGTTGGGGTATCTTTTTGTTGTTTTCCCCAGATTTGTGTGTTGTTGAATTTTGGTTTGTTTTAATATTCCTCGTTTTAAAACGAACACATCTGATATTGTTTGCAGTTTAACTCTATTTTGACGATGGTGCTGAATTACAATTAAACCATTTGATTGGTTTAAAATTATAACGTCGTCTGAATTCTAGCGAGTGTGATAAACTCTCTGGATCTGTACCTTTTTAGTTTGGAAGGAAGGTATTATTATCTAATCGTTTTGGTTGACAAATCTTTCAACTTGATTGTTCTAAATGTGTTCCTGCATATGCGTATGTGACGTGGTACAAATAACTTGTGTGTTAATGCAACAACAGGTGTTCATGTTAATATGCCGAACACAAAGAAACTGACGCGTGGGCAGAAAATCAGATTCGTTTCAGTCCATCGAGTGACCATTGGTCAGTCACATCTCTTGACCAGTCTTCTCTCGCTTCTTGTGGAGGGTATACGCTATACGTTGGATACAAACTCCACTGTCGTGTAAGTGTTGTTATTTTCTGGTTACAAACTTGTACAGGTAGGCCTACTCTCATAATGCGTGTAGTCGACTGTAATGTATAGAGAATTATCTTGCACATGACGTTGTGTATTGTGGCTAAAATATTATCAGGACAATATATCCTGCCGGGCAAAAGAAACGATACCAATATTTTGAGAGACTACTGACTAAATTCACAATTGCATTGGATATGCAAGAGATATCCCTTCAAGATTAGGACGCTTTATCAATGACATGATGTCATTCACATTACACTCGTTGAAATCCTATCATCCTTTTGATCAGCTATGACAGAAAGACGTAAAGGAAAATAACTGAAATCATTTGGCATCGTTTCTTTTACCCGGCAGTGTATAATATATCAACTTAACGTAGAATCGATTTTCTTGTACATTAAAATCTTAACGACTGATCTGGATTCGGAGAGTAAATACTGTAAAACAGGGATTGCACCAGCGCGGAACCTTAGCCCCACGTCGGGGGAAAATATAGCAATTCTTTGGGAGAAATGTAGGAGAAAATGTGTGTATTTTACTGTATTTGTTTATCATTGGTGTATTGGATTTCAGTCCCCTTGTCGGGGATCTCAGTCTCCCCCCACCCCGTCGGGGAATTCCTGACCCCACCCCTGCTGTTAATGTAGTACGTAGTTAAAGAACATAATAGATTTGACGAGGTAGAGAGCTTCCAGATCCTTAAACGTCGCCTGTTACGAAAGCGACATGAAAATGGGATTTCAGATTATTCGGTCACATGATGTTGACTTCTTGCATCAAATGTCTGACGCTAGTTTGTGTTTTAGGGAGCATCATGAAAGCCTATGCTTTTCTATTCATCCTCTTGGTCTCTACTTGGCATGGATCGTTTGCTGGTAGATTTTCAATATGAAATTTCTTTCCCACGAGTTTTGTTTATATGGTGCAGGGATAGATAGTTTATCTTAATGCACATTGAATGGGAAGGGAACTTAGAAAGCAATGTGATCAAGAGATTCAAATCCCGCCAGAGGGAAATTACAGTAGCGAGACTTACTTAATTTTTACGGTGTCTTACCATATATCGCCCTTAGTTTGTCGGTACTAGAACGTAGCGTAAACGCAGTCCTGACACGGGAACTAGGTTGGATCAGGTTGGTCGGTACCAACCTTGGACCGGAAGTTGCACCGCAAAAAGTCACTGGTGGTGCGAGGTTTTCTCCTTTTACAAACCGAGATTTGAAATCAGCAGCTGCTGTGCTTGACAGGACATAAGAAAACACTAAAGAAGACGCTATAAACTTGAATGCAGAAAGTCAGACAGAGATGCCACGTGATGTACAGCTGTGATACCCAACAGCTGGTTAAATACATTATCAAGGAAAAGGCAATTCGATAACAATATCGACCTTAAATAATATGAATGAAAGCATTGCCTTGCTACTCGCGCAGCTATACATATAGTGTTATATTGGTTTAGAAAATATTATAAACCAGAAAGTTCACTATCGAGACATAATATAGTCTCGTGTTTGCACTCGATGCGATTTCAATCTGATTTTCGAACATCAGTCGCCAGAATTTGCAATCGTTGTACATACCCTTTTCAGATCGGCAAAATTACACGGAACCCTGAAGCGATTTCAATGCATATTAAACAGCAACGCGAAAATATAAAATTCGATTTGAATGCAGGTTAGGTCTGGAGTAGATTTTATCTGTTGTAAACTTGCGGTATAGGCCTATTTAGAATACACAATTTTCTGCGGTAAATTAAAAATGTATAAACAACATTTTCCGCGCTATTTTAAAAATCAATCTGCATAGAGTTTTGAAACATATAGGAGTTCTCTGTTTTAATTTGTATTCCTTTGAGGAACACAAATATAGTGATATATCATTCATGAAACTTTATTTGCATTCTGCATCACCCACTCGCCTGTGGTACATTTTTCTGCTCTTTTTGAAAAGAAGTTTACTGTGGATGACTTCACCATGATGGTTACGTAATTATTATACCGAAGGTACAGACTGCGATAAAACATGCATCGGTAAACTGACAACTGGCATCCTATGAGTCACATCTATTCATTTTACCGTTAATGTAATACTATGCTCATATACAAAGCAATTCTGTAACAAATTTGATTTTCCATAAGATAATCGGTATGTGTCGTGCCTTGGCGAGACAAATACCGATTATCTTAGACGAGGTTGATATTTTACATATTCAAAAAACACGAGTGACGAATTTTATTTATCATATAACGTCTCATTTGTCTTTTTATTGCGTAATTTTGAAAGATCGATTCTGTCAATTCACAAGCAAACGCGCATTAATATGTGCATAGGCGAAATCGTAAGGATCACTGCTCCCGAGAAATACCACTGCGCCAACAATTGTTTTGGTATGTGATAAATCCTCTATCTATGAACTACAGATATAATGGTGTCTGAGCTCTTGTTGCCGATGACAACATTGTCGTCAACATCAAAAGAAGCTATTTTGTAAATATTTGTTCACGTGATCAGATGAAAGTAGTTCCATTTCCAATAACCTCATTTGCATATATATGCACTCGTGTAATATACATAAATATGTGATGAGCTTATCTTAGGGATATCATGCATAGTTATATGATAAAAGATTGTATTCATCCTGGCATTAAAAATATCAACTGTTTATCTCAATACACTGGCCTAACGAGCTTTGAAAAAGAATGCATTTAAAAATAATCGAAAAGAAATCGCCAAATACGCATTTCTCAACTGCCGACAGACATGTTCAATGAATAAATTATATTCATGTGTTATATTGGCATGTGCGCTGTTTCTGCTACACATGACGCATAGAGCAACACGAAACAATCTCCACAGATGTTACATTCAACATTCACGTCATAACTTACTGTTTACAATAGTTTGTAGGACTAATTTATATGTTTGTTTAAATGAAGTATCTGCATTTTAGGGGGCGCCCATTTGATTTTTAGGGAAAGGGGCTGGGAGATATTTAAAGTAGACAGTTGACAGAAAATTGCATGGGTCAAGAGTAAACAAAAATAGATTTTATAGATATATACACAAGGGGACATTGGATATTGGAATTTCAAGGTAAATAACAAAACAGTTATTTTGTTTTGGATACAATCACTGACTGCAATGAAGATAAAATGAAATGCTCTACAGCGAACACCAACACCCAGCCAATAGTGTGCACGTGCAGCACGTGGAAAACCCGGGGTGCATATTCGAATTTGACACTTTAGAGAAAAGTCATCTACTCCCTTGTGATCAAGAGTTATTTCATTCTGATAGCTTCTGACTGTAATCCTTTGTTGATTTTGTTTAATCGAGACATCCTGTGATTGTATGTTTGCAATGAGACGTCTCAAACGTGCTGAACGTCTACGAGCAATTGGTATGATTAAAACTGGCAGCCGTCAGTCTGAGGTTGCCAATTTCTTCAATGTTTCCAAGTCTGTGATTAGCAGATTATGGAGGAGGTATCACCAAATCCATTATGTTGATGGTCGACGCCGTTCAGGACGTCCACGGTCAACAACAACAGCCCAGGATAGGTTGATTCATACACGCACTCAAACAACCAATCAGATTGCTGCAAACCTACACCAGGCGACTGGTGTCCGCATGAAAGGTCAGACGATTATAAGTAGCCTACACGATGCCCATCTTCATGCTATATGGCTTCGTATAGTGCTACCATATATATACGCGAATGGTACCGATGTACACAAGGCAGGAACTGGGGAAAAATCGTCGGTGGTCACGCATAATGTTCTCATATGAGTCCCGGTACACTTTGGACTTCCGCATCTGATGACGTCGTAAGGAACGGCATGACAAATTTGGTGGTGGGTCTGTTATGGTGTGGGTGGGATCACTATGACTAACCGAACCCCACTCCATGTCGTGCAAGGAGGCGTCACTGGCCAGTACTATCGGGACAACATACTGACACCCTACAGTGTATGTTTTCCCGTTTGCACGACGTAAGGGGCGCCTTTTTGTCTTTCAGAACGACAACGCCCGTGCTCACCGTGCAAGAAAAGTCAATAACCACCTTCAACGGCACAATATCCATACGATGCCCTGGCCAACAATGATTCTTGATCTTTCCTTTGACTGACATCTTTGACTGACGTGCGCGTCAACGGGAAAGGCCACCAGCCACGCTGGATGAACTTGGCCAGGTGTGGTGGAAGAATGGGACAGACTGCATCAAATTACCATGGGTTGACTCATACGCACGATGCCTCAACGAATCAATGAGAGTTTGGCTAATAACGGGGGCATTACGCACTACTGACGCAAAAATGTCAACTTTCAATTGCCGTTTCTTACCCATTCCTTCTTTCACGGACCATGACCGCATGAGACAGTTTAGGTAATGAAATACCGAGTGAATCGTTTACAAAATTCCTTATTTGTAAAGATACAATTAGTTTAGGACCAATTATTATTATCATTAGTTTGTTATTGACCTTATAATTTCAATATGCCCTACTGTTTTTGAAGAGTTTTTTTTTAAAAACTTTTCACTGATAACAATATAATTATCATGCCTTTTTTGGCGTAAAGATTCTAATTAGCCTAAATTAGCCCCAATTTAACATCAATTTATTTTCCTTTAATTACATAAAAAAATACAATGTACCAGGAATAAAAAAATTGGCAAAAATAGTTTGCTTCATGCCGTGAGATCAAAAAAATAAATAGCTTGCAAGAGAAAACATCTTCCAGACTCCCTCCCTCCATACAAATCAAATGGTCGCTCCTGCAGTGTCCTCTAAACGACCAAACCATGTAACATGTGATGCATCTTTCGTGAATATTTTCAAATACATTGTTCTTGTATTTCTTAGCCAGGAATTTAGAACCTTCGAAAATCATGATTAGGCAATAATGGCTTAGGAATTGTGACGGAGGGTATCGACAATATGGAGTACACGGTGTAGTTGTGGTTCTGTTGAAGGAGAGGGTCCAGCTCATCGATGGTTACTGCTGAGGATTGGTGCCTAACCCTTAAGGCGTCGACGCAAGTCCCTGGCAGGGCTCAACTCATACAGTGGCAGAATAACCATCTTTTAAGAAAATAATCCCAAATAAAATACAAACATGTAGACAAGATTTACCCTTGAACATAGGACAGTAACTCCATACGTGTAAGTTTCCCTTCCCAGAGAACTGGGACAATGAAGACTCCAGGATGAACAGTGGAACAGCAGCAAGGAACAGGAACAACAGGAAGGGGATCAGAAATGCACCTGTCAAATAAACAATGTCAACTGTATCGTAGGAAACTCTAGTCCATAACTTAAGAAAGTACACAACTGAGTTCTCTTCGTCCTTGACCCCATTCCACAAAACCAACTCAGCTGTACAATCAATCTTAGCTATTCTGCCACTTTTAGAATCAGCGGGGCAATAACATATTCCTCTTCCACAAACACTCTTGGGACAGTTTCAGGACCTATACATTGCTTAAAGTTGCTTTGTAGATAGAGATAGCAGATGTAGGTCAGCTGAAAAAGTCGACTTTAAGAGTTTACCATCAACTCAGCACTGAAACTGTTTTGGTGAATTAGGTCCAGGTTTACCAAATGATTAAACACTGAGTTTGATAATGTGTGCAATTTGATCGGAGGTATATTTGAAGCTAATGGTACTATTTTAATTAGTCGGTAACACACAAGTTGTTTCACCAGTTACTTCTTTGTGAAGGCAATGTTTCGATCTCAAACAAAATCTCAGACTTTCCTTAAATATTTCAGTTTGACTCGGTGTTTAGCGATGCATAAGGTTGTAAATTCTCAAATGTGGAAAATACTAAAGATGTTAAATTGTTTCCCCAGTTGCTATAGATTAACTATGTGGTTAACATTTATGGCAATATTATACATTCTCAGTGTCCTCGAAATGTCTATAAATATTTTCTATACATTTGAAACATTATAATTGATATCTTATGCATCTCTTAAAAATTGTGCAATTTGTCGAGTTAACTGATGTACTAAAAATTAACATTATGTCTACGCTGAAGATACTGTAATTTTGAATAATCAACTCTTAATAGCTGAAACATGTTTCTTTCTTCTCGCACTCATAAAGATAAAACTTCTTCACACAACGAAATCTTCAAATTGTCTGGAAACAATATCAGAACCTTGTTAAAAGTTGAACCAGAAAAAATCATTGACACGACATTTGAATTATTTGCAAAAGAAATTCACAATGACCGTGACCTACCTCCGCCATTTTTGTTACAGATGTAAGGAAAACGCCACAAATTGGCAAATGACACACAATAGCCCACCATGGTAAGAAGGTAGTCAAGGTGATAACTCCAAGTTTCTTTCTCTGGCCTTGCCTTTGTTTTATCTTCCCTTGTCAGCATTTCTAACTGCCCCTTCATCTCCAGGACATTGATGCCATCTACATTGTTTCCGTCCAAACTGTCCACATTACAGTCAAGGATCATCTCCTCTGGAGGTGTTTCACTCTTCAAGGCGACTGTTTCCATGTCCAAAGTCATCTGTAACAGGAAACGGGTGACGCTTGTTAATTTCTCATCATACGTTATCTTACCATTTCAATCTACGAGGGGTGTGAGCCAAACATATTTAGAATGAGCATTATTTTTTCCTCTTGCTGATTACAGATTCATAGATGATTACACTCCACTCACCCCCCCCCCCCCCATTGTGAACAAACTAGAGTACAGAGTACACTAAGAACAATTATTTAATTACTATTTTGAAGTCATTTAGTTTTTCAAGTACACATAATCATAAATGAAATACATGTACTTACATCAAGTATTTAGGCATCTTACTCTGTAATCCAGTCTACTTGGTTCTATAAAGAAATTGCTTAGTAAGCAATGTTAAGAACACTTCCGATATTTGCAGTATCCTCTTGTACGTAACACAAGTAATACATGATTGTGTAATCCTGTTTTTTGAGTGCAGTGATAAAATATTGGATATTGGAGGGCCAGTCAGCAAAATCCGTTGAAAAGTGACAAACTCGAAAGACTACCATCATACGGTTGGTGATTGGATTTAAGCATGGACGAGGAAGTTAAAAGGTTGACCCACGTTCTGGACGTCCTACCACCAGTACCTCTCAAGAAAAAAGTGATATGGTGCACAGTCTGGTGATGGAAAATCGACGAATCACACTCCATGAGATAGCGCTGTGCATTGGCATATCACATGGTTTTATAGAAACCATTCTTCATGGACATTTTCACCTTTCAAAAATGGAGTACACAGTATATGTACAAGATGGGTGGTGCGGCTTTCAGACGAAATGAAGTTCCCATGTGTGATTATTTGTAATGCCCTGTTAACCAGGGACAATGCAAACCTAGATGGGGTTTTTTAAATGTTAGAATCGTCATCTGTGATGAAACGTGGGTCTATCACTTTGACTTAGAGAGCAAACAAGAATCAGTGGAATTGAAGCATGCCAAGTCTCCAAGAACAAAGAAGTTCAAAGACTCAAGTTCGACCAAAAGAATTATGGTCACTATATTTTGGGACAGTAGAGAAGTAATGCATATTAATAACCTTCCGCGTGGAACCACAATGAGGAACATTGCAAAAGCCGAAAGATGGCAGCGCGGAAAAAAGGTCAACAGAGTTATCTCCCTTGACAATGCTCACGGTCAAGGCCACTTTTTCTGCGTGGTGCGTCTAAGAGGGGCCACACATTTCCAAAAGACCCCATTCTGAGACAAACATAGATACTTGCTGTCAGGAGTGACAAACAGCTGCATATACCTCCAACATATTACTATTTACATTGTAATCCAAGTGAATCATTACACGCGTTGACAGCAAAGACTTGTCACAAACAGTTGTGTCACAAGTAACTCATTAGTTTCAATGAAATTGTTGCTACATAATTGTTTAGATGAAACTCGCCGAAAACAATTGTGAACAGGAAACGTATGCCAAAGGCAGTATATATATTTCAGTTTCATGTTCAATATAGGCCTGATCTTGCTGTGTACATGTAAAAATGTTCTTTGTTGACACATAATGTTACAGTGCCACATTTCATACTTCCCGGATACTGTCGTTGTTCAGCCATACCTCAGATAACAGGATGACATTTCATACGCCTCTTATGAAACTTATCAACAGAAACTTGTTTTTCTGCAGGCGTCCAAATCAGAGTGAACTGTGCACCGATCGATTTTCTCTCTAACCGCTACAATGTGTGCAGGCTAGCTTTCAGTCGATTCTTATTGTGCATGGATGTATTGAGTACATTACGCAAGTATTTACAAACACATTAGGTTTTACTAAATTTAACTGCGTTTTTGTACGCTTCATTTCAGTTTTGTTTGCGCATTTTGTTATTGAGTATTTTACAAACATACGCCGCTTATCTGGAGCTCTGTAATAACATACCACTCACCGGTACTAGAGTAATAAAGTAAGTGTTGAATTACTGAATTGATATCTTGTATTCAATAGGCGCGGGTCAATGAAAATGCAGGGCTGGTGGCATATATGCTACTAGGTTAATCCGCCTCTGAGAAACGAGTATCTCTGGGAATTGAAAGTTGACATTTTTGCGTCAATAGTGCGTAATGCCCGTTATTAGTCAAACATTCATTGAGTCGTTCAGGCATCGTGCGTATGAGGAGTTTACTTATGGTAATTTGATGCAGTATGTCCCATTCTTCCACAAACGCCTGGCCAAGTTCATCCAGCGTGGCTGATGGACTTTCACGTTGACGCACACGTCGGCCCAAGATGTCCCAGACAATTTCAATGAGGGTAAGGCCAGGGCTCATTGTTGGCCAGAGCATACTATGGATACTATTGATACTATGGATACTATTGTGCCGTTGAAGGTGGTTGTGTTATTTACCTTGAAATTCCAAGTTCCCCTACTTTTTTTGAAGAGTATATAACGATCTGACGTCACTGTTTCAGGGCCAATAAGGGCCGATGGGAGAAGGCCGGACCGCCCCCTCATAACATCACTGCAGTGAAAGGGTCTGTACATATAGCTGTTAACAGAGCTTTTGTAGATTATGTTCTTCATAACCAAACGGCCCTGGACTTTTTGGAATGGGTGAAGAAGGTCGATGTCCCGGATGAGACGTTTTTCACTTCCTTGAATCATAACGCTCACCTTGGAGCTCCCGGAAGTTATCTTGGTGAGTAGGACCGAATTTGGACGTAGCGTGGCAATCATAGCTACTCGTCTCTTTCCGTGACCGGGCAGAGAACCCGCATGCTTCTCGTTCCCATATTGTCCAGCGCAAAGTGAGTAAAAGAAGAAACTTGTTTGGAAACTACAGTAGGAAAAGATAACTCTGAATTGCTTTGCACCTTCGCTTGATAATAATCAATATTATTAAATACATTTTTACCTAAAAAATCATACAATTTCAGACTTAACAGATAAGCACATTTGTGTTATAAATCAACAACCAAAACAATAATAAAAACAACAATGGAACAATTTGGTCGTATATACTTCTAAATGTGCGCCACGAATTCGATTGGTAAGTCTCGGCTTAAGCCATAACGGCTTATATGAAATCGTACGCCAACCATTCTGATTGTCAAAAGATTGTGCAAAAGAAACGATACCAAGATTTTGAGAGACTACTAATTATATTCACACATTCGTTTGATATACAAGAGATATCCCTTCAAGAATGGGGAGTGTTGTTAATGCCATGACGTCAATCAAATTACATTAATTGAAATCCAAAAATCATTTCAATCAAGTATGACATAAGGGAAAATAATTTAATCATTTAGTATCGTTTCTTTTTCACGCCAGTATATCTTTTCACTCGGTGTGCATCTTGCACGTCACGTTGCGTTATGGCTGATATATTGCAGCTGTAATGTAAAACATTAACTCGACTCATTTCTTTTCTCAGGAGATCCAGAAACGGATCGACATATCAAGCCATTCCTCACTCGATTCAAGAACTGGGGTGGCGAGCCCTTCGATTGGCCGTGTTCTGGACAGCGCGTGCGACTAATTTGCATATTTGGAATTGGTGACCTTCCTCTATTGAGGTCAAGGCCGGAGATGTTCGCCAACAAATTTTACTGGGACTATCAACCCTACGCATTGGACTGCATGGAAGAGTTGCATTATAACAGGACTCGAGACGAATTTGTGGGAATTAGGACTTTCGATGACTCCTATTATAAAACACTGTCTTTTGTTAATAATAAAATTCCAGCATAAGACATTGAAAAGTTGTCGTTAAAAACGGAGCTTTTGTTCACCAACATTTTTAACGGAAGCGGAAGTAATAGTCTCGTGGGTAATCATGACGTCATTCTTCAGATAGAGTGCAACTATAATTTATAGGTGCGTGGCACAGAAAAAGGGATCAACTGTGGGTCAAGAATAACAAGATTCCAATGGAGTGCAGTGCCATTGAAGAGTGAAAAGATTGTTAAAATGGTGAATTGCTGGATACTGGGTATGAGGCGATGGTTACTCATAGAGTATGTTCGCAATTGACTTACCGTAGTGTGGATGAAATATATCATAATCGGATGTTAAACACCGATTATTAAGTGCCATTGGTATTTACGTTCGAACTTTTACATTCGAACTGTTGTTGATTGTTAACGTTAAAATGATTTTTAAATGAAGGTTATATCGTCAAATGTGAAATCTGCACTTCCAGGGTCACTCGAAATTTAATTGTGATCAGAACCGAAATATGATTTAGTAACTTTTTGAAAATACGAATGAAAAACATATTAGGTAAGTAACTCGCGGGAAACACCTTCTCACATTCCAAACGCAGACTTGAAACTTAATGGTAGATTTTACACACGTTTCTTTGGCTTTAAGACAGCGAAAGGCCTATAGGGCACAATCATGGAAATTCTCGGATCAACGAGTTATTCCCTCTTATTTCCGATTACTGGAACGTAGGGGAGATAACTCGTGGAGATCCGAGTTTCGGTAAATGGACGAGTTATGTCCCTTACTGCTGTCGTTAATCCAGTGCGAAAAGTCAGATCTCGTGCTTTGTGAGATACGAGATTTCAAGAACATTCCCGTAAATGAAAGAAGGTTATGTGTTCATTAGTGATGCATTTAGGTAGAAGAACTTGTCTGTATATTTAATGTGAGAAGCTGAACGATTGCAAGGCAAGGTTGGACAGTATATTTTTGCTACGTAGGTAATAATTTTAGCGGCGAGTGCTTAAAAGCGCCTCTCTTCTGAAGACTTCTAATGATACTGATATCATGTCAGACACGTTTGATTACATTCCTCGCTAATCGGCGGTGACCATCATGATCGACGCAGATGCTGATCGAGAAAGACTGATGCTGGTATCAATAGAGACCTTGACCTCCAAGGTGGCGCCTGTATCGACGGCGTCCTTGACCTTGAAGATAACGTCGGTCACACGTGTAGCTGCCAAAAGACAACTGATCAATGTATCAGTGTATGTGCGTGCGTGCATGCATGTGTCTGAGTGTGAGAGCGTTAATGCGAATGTCAGTATTTTCTAATTTTGCAGTGCTGGTTTTGGGGTTGTTTAAAATTAAAGGGACATAATCAAAGTTACGTCTGGATAATCGGTCAAAACCCAAAAATACGTACCATTCGCTCCCATTGTAACAAAGAATCTTCGGCGAATGTAAACCTGACATTGGAAGAGTTATCATAGATGATTAGTTACCTTTCATAT
>JAUELE010166266.1:0-13794 GCA_031471655.1 Diodora aspera
TCCGACATCCTCGTTAATCCGACAGTTTTGTCTGCAACCATGTGTGTCGGATTAACGAGGGCTGACTGTATATGGTAGAAAATATGCTTTGTGAGCTGGGGTTTTGATGTTTGGCCAATTTATGTCATAGGACTGAAAAAGGTATATTATAATATTGTAACATTTTAAGGATGTCATCCAATATTGTATTAACTGTGAAACAATGGAAAACATTGCATATGGTTGTGCAAAAATAAAATGTAACATGTGCCCTTCTTGCATGCATCCCTTCAATTGTTAATGTTTATGAGTATTTTCATTTACGTTTTTTTCACATACGGTCTTTGTACGATCAAGTCCATTCTCGAAATCCAGGGTATTCATTACACCCGCTAGTGCCTCCGTCAATTAGCTTGGATTTACTTCTATGCTGAACGACAGTCTCGAGGTCGGTGTATTTTACCAATCAGTGAGGCGTCTTCAGTCCACTGATAGACTTAGCATCCGGCAAGTAAAGAACTCGTCGATGTTGCCGAGTCTATTTGTCAAGCGTTACCCTTATAGTGTTGTGACATTTCATTTGCTGACACTGACCAGCTCACAAATGGCCTGGATTTCGAGAATGGATCACGTGATGAGTGTGTTACAAGTGCGTACGTGCATAATTGACTGTTTTATTGGCTAGCTATCAGTTATAGCTCTTTTGTTTAACAACAACAAATTAAAATGATAGATTTCAGATGTATTTAATGTAATCCAACATATTAAGCTTAAAATATCATGTTGTAAAGAAGAAAGAAAGGTACTGCCAACAGCACTGACTCAACACCAGTATCGACTTTGTCAAAGTATTATGTAGAAGTCTACTGGCACCAACAAATGGAGAATTCTGCTTTCAACTAAGTTTATTATGAACAAAACTATCAAACCTAAAATCCTTCAAACATATCAAAAGTTGCAACATGTCTTGATTAAGCTTCCGTGACTAGTCAGAATTATATTATGATAATAATAATAATAATAATAATAATAATAATAATAATGATAATAAAAACACGTTGTCATCCTAGTATACACTTACATGGAAAATTTGTTCCACCTTCACGGGTGGTTGTCGCCGCAGTGCAGCGCCACTATCCAATTTCAGCTGGGACAAATGGAGTTAAGTACCTTGTCCAGGGGTACAACACGGCGCGCCGCTAGCTAGGATCGAACCCGCGATCTAACCATCATTGGATCACGAGTCCCACGCCTGTTTTTCACGGCTACCGGGCCTTCATTTGTTTTCAAAGGAGAATCATTCTGTAGGAACAAACATAATTGTCGCCAAACCGAAAATGTATCGCGATATTCACTATCCCACGTTTTGTACCGATGCAAACACCTGCCATGGGAGACATAATCCTTTCTTAGTGTAATCAATATCGTGTCAGAGATGATTTTATGTGCACTGTAAACAGCCAAGCAGGGAGTACTCTCCCTTGACTCACACCATGTCGAAAATATATTTATACTCCGTCTTTTAAGATTTAACAAAATAACACGAACATCAAAACTATTATGACAACACAATATCATATTGTATGCAACACCATTTTTTTATTGAACACAACACCGCATGTTCGTGTACTCGTGTTATTCATTATTTACAGTGCCTTTGCAGGATGACAGGGCATGTAATGTTATATCAGTCCTTGTGTTGAATATATCAGAAGCTGTTTGTTTAGTTTAGACTGTCTGTTTACTAGGGGTGACTCGACCTTCATGTTGATTAAATATTCGCTAGTGTTACGTCTTACCAGACCACGTGGAGTCATCCCCACCTCAGTCGCAGACGAGACACATAACCAGGATGAAGTTCGAAGAAATACTGCCACACATTGGGTCGTTCGGTTTGTTTCAGAAGAGGTTGTATTTCATTATCTGTTTTCCCTCCTTCCTGGGCGCCATGAACGCCCTCAGCGTAATCTTCACGATGGATGTACCGTATCACAGGTTAGCATACAGGGGCGAATCCAGGGGATAGGAGGAGGCTCAATTATTGAGTAATTGTCAGTCCTTAAAGGGACATGATCAAAGCTGCATCTCAAACAGCAATCAAAAGCCATACATACGTTCAAATGGCTCTTTTCAAAATACAAATCGTAAATATAACGATGAAATCTTAAATTTGTTGTGGGCGATAAATTAATCCTCATCAAGAGCAAGTCATGATGTCCTCCGTTTTCTAACTTAGGTCAAAACCGAACACGGATCTGGCGACGTCATGAGCCCGGCTCCAGGCTTTCAATGCGCATTCGCTGTGTTCAGCAAAGTAGCGAACGCGCTGAGATCACCCGGAACCAGGTTGTGATGTCATCAGAATGTGTTCCTTTTTTCTGTCGCTCAAATCTGCGTGAATCTTGGCGTAAATAAAATCGAGAAAACAATGTGTGGTACAGAATAACTCGAAGACTAGAAAAGACATGATTTTAACACGCTGCAAGATTGATCATGTACCTTTAACGGGTTCGAAGACCTCCATAAGAAAACTTTGGGACAACATACTCGATTTGGAGCATTCTGGCGTACGTTGAACCGTAAAAATGCTATTCACATGTCTCTTTAAAAGGAGGGCTGAAGCTGTAGATTTCGGCAACCAGAGCCACACCCCCCCGCCCTCGGGATCCGCCACTGTCATAGTATCAAACGATTGGTTGGGAATAATCCACTCTGATTATATCGGATCTGCTTAATATCGGATCCAGACTCTTTAAAGATCATGGCAATTGATGATGGCTGATCCGCTTTTATTATGCTTAATATCGGATACAGGCTCTTTAAAGGTCATGCCAATTGATGAAGGCTAATCCACTTTGATTATGCTTTTTATCTGATACAGGCTATTTAAAGGTCATGGCAATTGATGGAGGCTAGTCCACTTTGATTATGCTTAATATCGGATACAGGCTCTTTAAAGGTCATGACAATGATGAAGGCTAATCCACTTTGATTATGCTTAATATCGGATACAGGCTCTTTAAAGGTCATGGCAATTGATGAAGGCTAATCCACTTTGATTATGCTTATTATCGGATACATGCTCTTTAAAGGTCATGGCAATTGATGGAGGCTAATGATGGAGGTACTAATTTTTCTGCTGGGTCATTTGGAACCCTTGAAGGCCCGAGAGCTTTTGTAACGCGAGCCGATCACCCATCACTGCCAGAGCTTAACGCCACTTAACTACTCAAACAAGTGACAAACGTGTAGAGCACGAGACCAACTCACCTCACAGGTTGTCGTAACCTGTTTGTTTTTATTAATGGCACATGACGTCACATCACTAATTCACTCCCCAGTCCAACCAGCTCATCCAGATCGATTGACCACTGAATCAACCAATCGGTCCCTCAATGATTCTACCAACAGGTGTTCCCTAGGGCCAAATGACACATACCTAGCTCAGGACAACTACTATGACCGCGAGTTCAACAGGTCAATACCATGGGTATCCAGTGGCGGCAAACTAGTACCTTCCTCCTGTGAAAGATACCAGCTGAACGGAAGTCACGTGACCAATGCAACAACGTCATGTGATTCGTGGATGTTTGACAAGACCATCTACCAAACAACTTTGACGGAAAAGGTATATCTAAACTACTGAAAAATATAAGGGATCAATTGTTGTATCCCGTCAGTGGTAATGGCTCATCCAGAGCATGCAGAAAGTTAACGATGTCAGCAGGTTGTCAGGGCATGTGTTGGTTACAATGCCAATGACTAATTTATTTTTGTAATTATGGTCATGGGCCCGTATGCTTGAGCTGGTAGCAGCGAACGTTGTAAGTAAGTGCCCACGCTACCCGTAAAGCTCAACCATAAGCTTCTTCCGACGTTGCCACTTACTACCGCGATACGGGCTTACTACCAGCTCATGCATACGGGCCCTGGCCCTGTTTCACAAAGCAATCTTAGCGCTAAGATCAACTTTTTAAACCATGTTTTAACCATCATTTCAGTTATCAAAACAAATTAAACCTGTACAACATGTCCTAGAATCACTCCCAGATTGGGTTTAGAAATAATGACAAATGTTTGTCCCGTTGGTTTCAAATTAACCGAGCCTCTAAGATTGATCTTAACTGATATCGCTTCGTGGAACAGGGACCAGACCTTTTAGGAAAGCATCTAGACTTGTTACTAAGGGCTTCGCTGGGTAACTGGGTAACTGAGCCCCCCCCCCCCCCCCCATCCTTTGGCAAAATCGTGGACCCTTTCCACAAAGCGATCTTAGCGCTACGTTGATCGTAAGTCCTTAAGATCGAGATTGCACCATATCTTTTTGACGTAAAAATTTCGATCTTAAGGGCTTACCATCAACTTAGAGCTACGATAGCTTTGTGGAATGGGGCCCTTGGCCCTGCCCTGCATAACCAAAATCTAAGCCTACCATAAACCTAACTGTAAACTAAACCTTACGCCTAAAGAACATTGTATTGCGGGACTAGCGGACTGTCGGACTACTGGGGAGACCCCATAATTTCTAGGTGCTGCATTTATTAACCTTTGCATTTGTTTTCCTTGGATGAAATGCATTTTGGTCCGAGTGACAAAACGTACGTATAACAATTAATTGCTCAATGAACAACCAAGCTGCATCAATTTAGAAGGCATATTTAAAAATATAAATATTAAGTTTCACAGCAATCGCTGTATTGAATATAACGAGTTAGATGTTAATTGATATGGCTAGTCACCACTTGTAAGTTATTGATAATAACTTTGGATATATGTTGACGGACATACAAATATAATCGTAGCAGCTTGCGCTCACACGCACAGCAAATGCATTATTTTACAGCAATCATATATATATACGTCCGTCCCCATTCTCATGAATTCAAACACCCTGATCACCAAGCGTCAGCTGACGACGTCTAAAATGCCAACAGCAAGATGATCTATTCATGGTGTGAATTACGACTAACAAAACAATAACTTTCCCTCGTAAGTGAACATTAACCTCAATAGCATCCACGGCAGCTACAGCAACTACACTCTAGCTGCTGGAGCCAGTAGCCAACAATCATTTGCCCTGATAAAAATGCATGGCGTGCTTCCTGTGCCTTCCGTAATTGTAGGCAATTTACTATATAAACCTTGTAATGCTGAGGAAGCCACTGGGGGTTGATTAATATGCTTGTTATGTCGATATTCGCAAGTTCTGTAAGATTCAGGGTCGTTATAGCTGATGTTTTGAATACATTCACTGAGTGTACGCGTGTCAGCGAAACTCTGAATCGCTAAATATTCATTTGAATATAAGCTTTCCGATGATATATGTGATCTAACACTTTACTTGCATTGTTGAAGATTATTATAATTTTAAGGTTATTTAATGAGATACAGATATGTATGAAGTGTTTTCTATGTTATGAAAATGGCTGTTAATTACTAGTATTTCGGAGATCTCGGCTTCGCTGCTATCAACAAGACAGAGGGAAACCCTCAGGAGTTCCTGGTATCCAAATTGGAAACAATCGCACGTTTCTATCAGTAACCATAGAAACCCAGTGACGACGGCTGCTATCAAGTTGGTTAGGGGAATTCTCCCTCTTGCTGGCAAAACGCTGCGAGAACCAGCCAGGCGAAGATTCGAAATAAACCAGAGAGTTCAAACGTGGAGAAAAAAACCTTGTTGCTTTTTAGCAGCGAGCTACTGGTGATTTAGAAAGCAGGCATACAGTGTCTTCAAGTCGGGATTACCACTCAGGTTTATGAGACCAGCTCCAATGCACCACGATCCAGATCGAGACGTAAGTACAGTCTGTGTTTAACATATATACTCGCTATTTTAGCAGTGTTGAGCATCTCTCTTTGTTAAGGCAAACTAAACTACCTCTCGACGCCCGCTTTATGTTCTGGTTCATTTATTTATTCCACTTTTGGCGCAGAGCTGTGTATTTCTGTTGTTATGCCGTTTGCGGTTCATTGTTAAAGTCTGGTGTTTGGCATAACCTTCTTTATTATGTTTGTTTTGTAAACTTCCCCCGGGTTCCATTATTATGTTACATTACAAGATAATCTTAAAGCCATGGAGACCGTTGTAAAAGTAAATTATAATGTCAATACATGCATCCACTTCTGTTTTACCTTGGGTGAAAGTAGGCGTGATTCTGGGATTCTGTTCACCTTTAATCACCTCTCTAGGCAGAGATAAAAAGGCTCCAGAAATTGTATTTAGACGTCTCGTCAAGTTCTCTGTCCCCCGCTGTCTTTCTGTCTGGCTAACATTTGACATTGTCTAAAATGTCTCTCTGTATGCCTGTGTATTTCTTTGCCTCCCCTCTCTCTCCCTCTTCACTTTTCTTTTTGTGTTGCTCACTGTGTTTCTGTCTCTCATTGTAGATATATCTCTCTGTGTCATTGTGTTTCCTTGTCGACCAGAGTCCCTCTCTTTCTCTCTGGCTGTATATTATTGTGTACACCCTGTTGTCTCTCACAATCTGTCATTGCCTCTGTCTCTTTGTGTCTCTCTGTATCTCAGCGTTTTTGTTTCTGAGCCTCTATGTATGTTATGTCGTGTCTCCGTGTCTCTCTGTGTGTCTCTCGCTCTGTGTGTGTGTCTCTCTGTCTCTCTGTGTGTCTCTAGCTGTCTCTCAATGTGTCTCTGCCTGTCTGTCAGAGTGGTTAATTTTGTTTATCTCTCAGCATCTCTGTCTCTCCTTGTCTGTCTCTGTTACAAACCTACTCGGACAGCTCTTTAATCCCAGGGATTTTAACATGAACATTTTCTCTGTCCCTATTTTCCCCTCCGTATCCACCTCTCTCTCTTTCTATCACACTGCCTATATCTGCGTCTTTCTCTCTTTAATGTGCAGTCCTGTATTAAAGGTATAATTCATTCGCCATATAGCCATGTAATTACCTGCCAGGTGCTTTCAAAAGAACAGTTCTGGTTATGCCTTTAATGCTGCCATTAAACTACACTCGGGCAAATAAGTGCATAATAATATTAATGTCAGAGTTTTAAGTGCTCTTAATGCATGGATGAACATCAAGCGCATATGTGATTGCTGTTTCAAGATCTGAGGTGACTAGGCGATGGAGTATCTGATTTTGCATGAAGCATTATGGTACCATTGCTGGCTTCTGGTGTATTTTACAACCTGTACGGAACAAGAGTAGCAGGGTTAGAGCAAGCATGGGGAGGGCGGGAGGTGGGGGGGGGGGGGGGGGGGGCCCAAACCCCCAACAGCCCCCGTCGTGGAATCGTACCCCCTCCCCCCGTTGGGGGCAAATATAGCTTCGTGGATCTCAGCAATCCCCCCCCCCCCGTTGTGGAATTCCTGGCGCTACTCCTGCCGTATAGGCTTTGGAATCAGTTAACTTCGGTTCGAATCTCACGAGGGGCGCGAGATAGCGCAGTGATTGTCGTGTCGGTCAAGTAATCTGCCAGCCTTGGCGGTTATAGGTTCGATTCTCTTTCAGCCCGGAGATTGAACCCTGACACTGACGTGATGTAGGTGGCACCCTTGTGATATGGCTGAAAGATTGTAGAAAACAACGTACAATACAAAATCAACCATTCACTCCAATCTCATGAGATGATTGTTAGTTGATGAGCAGTTGTGTTCCGCTTAGCGACAGGTCAAAAGGATAAACCTTGCAAACAGCTGTTAAACTTAACACACCGTCCATCATAATATATCAAGCAAAGCGTGTTTCTGTAGCTAGTGGAGGTGTTAATTTCGTTTTTTTTTTCCAAACTGTCCGCGGAGTAATGTTTTGGTATTGCCGACTCAGCAGTCACCCCGGTCAGTTTATTTTGTTCAGATTAGACACGCTGCATTCATCATTGTTATATATAAATCTGAATTAGAACATTCAGTGTCTCTAACTGTTTTACCCAATTCGTATGTATTTGTAAAGAATGATGACTGTAACCCTCTTTAAATTGTTATTAAGCATAGAGCAGTCAGATGATGTTTATCTTTGTATCGTCTTCTGCTTTTATACCTACTACTACTACTACTACTACTACTTGTACTGCAGCTCCTCCTCCTACTACCAATGCTACTTCACCTTCACCTTTGGTGAGGCGCAGTGGCCGTGAGCAACAGGCATCGGACTCGTAATCCGATGATGGTTAGGTCGGGGGTTCGATCCTAGCTAGCGGCGTCGTGTTGTACCCTTGGATAAGGTACTTAACTCCACTTGTCTCAGTCGGCCGAGCTGAAAATTGGTATTGGCGCTGCTCGGCGGCGACAACCACCCGTAAGGGTGGAAAACGAATGTCCTGTATATACATGGATAATAAAGTGTTAGTATTATTATTATTATTACTACTACTACTAGCTGCCAGTAGCGTCATCAGCAGTTGTACATGTAAAATAATGAGAACCAGTTTGCTTTACTCACAATGACAGAAAATTAAATAATGACAATGATACATAAATCCCTTGTCCACAAACTGTTGAACTCTTTAAAGATAAACCGACAGAAAAGAATCTATACATGTATTTCATCTCGATCATTGTTTCTGAGAATACTAACGACTAAAACTTAAACAAAACAAAATCGAAATTTAATATTAATTACTGCAAATTCTCAGATATAAATTCTCACGATATATCAAAAGAAATAAATTACCAAGAAACCTTTGCCAATGACATTATTCCATCAACGGCGGACACCATCTCCGCAGACGGCATTATCAGATATCTACTGAACCTAATTTAAAGATACATGAACCTTGCTTCTAACACTTCGCTCCTCGCTAAGGCTCTTGAGTGTCTCACCAAATACATCTCCTCATAGCTCCACTCACTGAGATGCTCTTATTTAACGGGATTAGTCTTTTAAAAATCTTCCCCAGCTTCAGATTGTGTTCAGATTAGCGTGTTACTAACGTGTTACTAACGTGTTACAGATTTTTTTTCCTTTTCTAAAACAAGATCAAATCGATGTTCTGATCAGCTGAGGGCCTTGACACACTGACCTATATTTGCTGTGGTGTGTTATATTGATTAGCCACGATTCTTTCGAAAATTTTGGCACTGATGGATCACCTTACTTTTTGTGGTTCCCCTGAATCTTACTGATATAGGGGTTCAGACCCGCCTTGTCACATTCGTGGTTGTTCACATCCTAAGAGACATTACACCTTTATTCCGACTTTTTGCTCGTCTTGCAAAAGATTCCGGCTATAGTGCCCAATATATTGCTTTGCTCTCTCGTGTTTAATGCATGTGATTAATCACAATGCAGGAGAGCGTTAGCCACGGGTATCATGAATTGCACGCACCTATCAAAATTAAACGAATAAAACGACATTGCGACATCTGTGACAGTTTAACTTATGTTAGATTACCAGTACTCAGTTGCAATACTAACTGGGTAAACCATCAAGCAGATGCTGACTATGAGAAAGACAAAGTGAAACCTTGATATATATATAACATGTGTTGTGTTCTTAAACCTGCATTATAAACCGTGTACTGTGTGGTCGTGCGTACCCCAGAGTTAGAGCACCACTTAGTGAAGAACCAATGCTCAAACGTTCTCTTGCTTATTACTCATACTCATGGGTCGGAAATATACCCACTGTACTCAAATACATCGAACGGCGTCTCAGTTTACTTGGTTGATTAATATGATTCCTGTTTCATTATTTCTTAATTTATTTCTTTCTTGGTTTACTGATTTCTTGAGTTATTCATTTCTTTTCTTAGCCTTTTTATTCATTCATTCATTCATTCATTCATTCATTCATTCATTCATTCATTCATTCATTTATTCATTTATTTATTTATTTACACAATCTATGCATAGAACGCTATTCAACACAGGTATGACATTTTGTGACTCGAAGATGCTCACAGAATTCTAAGATAGAGAGCCCAGTTTTTCATGATGCTCTGTTACCAGAGATGAAGATGTTCAGGAACAATTTCAGAAAGGAAATGACATTACCAAAGGCTCTGGTGGCCACGGAATTGAACGAGCAATGCATTAATGCAGGGATCTTCACTGCGGAAGATGTATAGCCAGTAGATCATCAGGTCGATAATTGGATTAGTAGCCTCCTCTTTGACATTCTGTCGCCTCTGATAAACATGTCTCCGCTGCAGAGGACATTAATGTCATTAGTGTAAAGACAAAGGACAAAAAGCTCGTTTTCTAAGGTGTTACTTTCATCTGCGACATTCGTATTGACTTTAGATCCGTTAACTCATTAGCCACTAAAGGTGATTCACCACTTCCTCCCTGCAGAAGAAGTAAACCAGCAGCTGTTTCCTTCTTAGAGCAATATGACGGATCCTGGCACACAAAAACCTGTGTTTTCATTGCAGTTATATGTGACATATATGACATATGATCTTATATAATCTTTTGCTAGTTATAATCTATATTGGTGTTCAAAAGAAACTATGCAGAATGAAAATGGTTTTAATCTTTACCAGCTCCTGCTTATGTATCACCGTTCATCCAAACTTAAACTTGTTCTTACTTTCGCAAAGTTTCATTTAGTTGGCATCGTCCCGACACAAACACTCTCCTGAATATCTGTGAAAAAAGTTAACATTTGATTGTTTCCGCAATCATTTCTGAAAGTATTGGAATAGTTTTGTTTTCGGCATATGGCAATTATAAAAACATAAATAAATAAATAAATAAATAAATAAATAAATGCGGTAATGGGAGCCAATGAGTTATACTGAACTCTGAATGACATAAACGTACCAACGTTGCCGTATGTTATTCACATCATCATCTGTGTTCATTGATGTGTTATTAAGAAAGGTATTAACATTTTGGAAAATCATAATTACGAAATCAACGTGTAGCTAGTTTGACCAAAAGGCAAAGTCATTGAAGACTTGCGTATTCTCTCATTTGCATGAACTAGTGAGGCCACTCATATTGTTTAAAACTTCACACCACCAAATGGCATGCTCAAAGCGCTCTACACTATCATCCTGTTCATTTCTCAACTTCCACGGAGTATACCACCCATGCCGCCTATCAGGTGCTAGAAGGTTAACATCACTCTCCTATCAGATACCCAAATTCAGCTGGGTGGACTGAGGCAATTTATGAGTAAAGCTATTTGCCCAAGGTGACGTCACTGACATTGCTAGTGTCTCAGTGCGAGGCAGGGCGAAACCCTTGAGCCTTTCACTCATCCAACTACAATCAGGGCACTGCGGTTGCTCAACTTTTCAAGTTCGTCACATACGTTCATTGCACAAGACCAACTCACATCACATGTGGCCTGACTTAATTCACACAGTTCCAAAGTTAAGCATTGTGAAACACACTGAGCACGCCAACGATACTTTCAGTCTGTATTTCAATGAAATAATCTTTAGAACCAAAATTACACTATTAGGTCTGACATTTAGTTTGAATGGGCAAACTCCCAAAATGAGAAACTTGGAGTAAGGCCGCTACTGCACTGATGGACTCGTATAGAGAATGTAAGTTAGCATTCGAAATATTAATACAGTTAACTGGCTACGTCATCACAAAGACATGTTGCTGTGTGGAAATCTTCCCGATTCCTTTTAGAACTTCCTTAGCTTCGTGATTTGTGTGAAGTGCGGGGCACAACAAGGTTAATTTGAAAAAAATCAGCAAACGAAAATTGTTGTGCAATCTCAGCCCATTTCACGAGTTTTCATAACAGTTTTGGGGTTGATATGGTGCTAACGTAGTAAAATATTTAATAGGGCGAGACGAGCGTAGTTTCAGGGTAGTGGGCATTGCACATGCCTCAACTAAAATTATCTCAGTGATGCGCTTGGGAGTGGTAGCAAATCTGACTACAACAGCCGGCAAAATTGACTTTCACTTCATCAACGACACTTCAGTATGTTTAATGGTTTTGCCTACCTTCTAAAATATTAAGAGACAGGGCTGTCATTTAATAAGAAAAGCGTTCGCAAACTGTCTGAACAATCTTGTTGTGCTTTATATCGGTTATTGCTAATGCTGTACATGTATATGTCTTGAACAGCCTCCCATGCACGCAACCAGTGATCGTGGATAATCGGAAACAACGTCAAACATTTACCGATGCTCTCAACAATTTTCTCGATCGTTGTTTGTAAGAGCGTCAAAACATCAGGTCTGCATTCGGCACAACCTGTGACGTGTGACTATTTTGGCAATCTTCATGCAGCAACGGTCAATGCTTCACGCAGGCACAGTAGGAGTCACTTTCCGGTAGAACTATAAGAAGTCTATTAAAAAAAATATTGAATGAATTTGTCTCAATCTGTCAGGATAGAAGGGATACGAGGTTACTTATTGACGCAAACACTTTTAATTATGTCTACTCTACAGTTAGACCACTATAGTACGGTAGGCCTCAGTTAGCACCATTATTATAGCTATTCTATAAGAAATCACTGGACCACTTTCTCTCCTGAAAGCTTTTGTCATGAAGTAGCCAGATCACAAACAAATAATCTCTCATTTGGTGTTAAATTAATCCCACACAGGAGCCTCAATCTTCTATATGGATGTAACGGACTGATATGGGGGCTTCTCGAACATGAAACCAATTGCTGGCAACGCCTTTTACAAGACAAGTAATCTCACGAGCAAGTGACGGACATTTGCATTCAACTCCCGTGGATATTGCAAGTCGATTTGAGGTCGATACTAGGAAGTGTGTCCTCCTCGGTGACAGTATTCACATTAGGAGGTCATGAAACTGTGGACACGGAACTCCTCTCATGTAAATAACACTTTTGTCCGAGGTGTCGTTAGTGGCTGCGGACCACCAAGGCGGCCAGACAGTAAAGGAGAGAGAATACTAATTAATTTTCTCTGTAATATTATATACTAGTAGTTAAATTTATAATACTTGTCCTATTCAGTGACATTTGGAAGTCGGCGTTGTGGCTGAAATAATGTTTTAATAATGGCATACAGCTTATATTTAACATTTCCTGTTTAATGAAAATGTGCGAGTCGGTGAATTGCTAAAGCGTTTAGGTTGTTCAATTATATAGACCGCGTGTTTCATATTTGGTGGAACAGAGCACATCATGACACAAGCTATGCGTTCACAAACCCTACAGTTGCTTTCACATTAAGCGGTAGCTACATTTTAGGCATACGTATAATGTTATATTATGTAACGTCCTGTATTGGCCCTGCTTAAAACAACACGTCAGCTTCAAAATGGGTGTGATGGGAGACTTCACGTGATGGTATTTGTTTAATGGGAATGTCTAAACATAGTTTAACTATTAAGTCAACGTTCTGTGGACACGCATTTTCATTTTGCATTTAGTTTCATGGCCCATTCATTTTGATGGTAACGGTTAATCTAGCATAGGAAAGCATTTCTTTTAAAGGTGTTAAAATTGAGATAGTGTTTGATGTAAGAACTCAATGTCAAATGCATTTTGATGGTGATCGTCTGGATATTGTATGTGTACTTTCCAGCTTTGCTGACGTCCCACACAGTCAGCGTGTTGCAGGAAGAAGGCCCGCGTCACCAGTGGAAAGCTGATGATGAATGAGTTGATGAGGGGAAGCCTGCGAGCTACGGCTGACACTGACGAACAAACGCACCAGATCATTACTTCATGTAGAAAACTGGCAGTACACTTCAAATACGTTTATAATAACAATAATAATGGATAGTTCTTTTATAGCGCGGTATCTTCACCTAGCAGCAGACTCAAAGCGCTTCCATATATTACCCTGATTAACCCAAGCTGCCTTTAATTTCAGAGCTAGAAGGTCATTACACTCCAACAATTGGAGGACCAGTACCCAGTTTCAGCTGGGTCGACTGAGACAATTGGAGTA
>JAUELE010166375.1:0-13793 GCA_031471655.1 Diodora aspera
ACTCGTCGAAATCCAAGCATCCTTTTGATCAAATATGACATAAAGACGTAAGGGAAAATAATTAAAATCATTTGGTAAACTTTCTTTTGGACGTCAGTATATATACATGTATATATATATATTGTTTAATTCATTGCACCGCCGAAAATAACATGTAAACTTGAATATGCTGTATTTTATCTTTTAAATGTTATTTCTCCATCACCATGAAAACCCGTATACCTGTACTGCAATATTCTTTGTCAAATTTGGTATTGCTTCAATTGATACCATTTTTCAATATCAATGTGTCCTCTCAAAACCGAAAATTTCGAACGATAAATATACGTTAAATATGTACATATCACGACTGAACTACATGTACACAACACAAGGCGTTTGTTATTTGATGTCGGGACGAACTGTATTTTACTGTTAATCGGACTGTGAATAACGGGATTCAGTCACATTCACGGCTGTACATTTACGAGGCAGACTTATCTCAAGGCGCACTGTTCGGTTTGCAATACATGTCAAAGCATTACAAAACTATAATCAACACCCAACACATATTGTTGCTGTACGTGCCATTGTGCATAATTGAACCGAAACTTCGCTGAATGGCTGCCAGGTCTAGTTTTAGAAATGTGAAGAAAGATTCTTCGCGTGGGAGAGTTCGTGTTTGTATTGGGGTATGGAATCCTCAAACACGCCCATGCACGATTTTCCGTGGACTCTGCATATTGTAGATGACGTTGAAACATGATTTTTGTACTTCGGCGCATTATCGGATGCTAAATTATTGTAATTTAAGTGTTGATTACTTTGACACATCGATCTTTTAAATTCATTTAAAATCAGTCATTTGTGGTTATTACACACGAGTGATTTAAAACTATGATACATATTATTTTAGAATTCAATAAATATGAGCATATTAGTTAACGAACTTAAACTATCTTTGTTGCGTATTTGACAAAAACTGAAACCACGGACGCAGGATTTGAACGTCAGGACTAAACCTCCATCCGGTGTTCTTATGCCCTACTGAAAACGGTTGCTTGCACTCTGGAGACGACGCCATAGCATATCGGTGCATTTAGACCTATGAAATGATCGATCTTGTGTTCGCTGTGTGTTTTCTCCTCTCAGCCATTGCTGTGGTCAATAAAACATTGCCAGGACAGCAGATGCATGTTGTCATGCAATAGACAAAAATACAACATACAGGTGCTGAGGTAGTTAAATCGCTGTGACAGCTACAAATTATCATTTTACGACTTCGGTTACACTAGGTTCGCACGAGCTGTCCATGTAAATTATTGTATGTACATGTAACTGTCTGTTACTAATTACGACTAAATTCAATATACTAAAGATACATCGTACACAGTTGACTGCAAATCGTTTCTAAATGACGATAGTCGGTGTGATTCGTCTCAGCATGTATACACATGTATAAACAGACACAACACTATACAAGCATGGTTCAGTATTGCGAAGCAGTCTGAATAGACACGTGGCGTGAAATCATCTAATATCTGGTGGTAAAGAAACACCTGTCTTTGTAAAACGGTCACTCCTAACTAAGTTATTTCAGTCACAGAGAATATAATGTGCTCAACAAATAATTGAATGAATAGCCTTCACGGTCCACTGGCCTTTACGGTGTACGTAATCTTTCACTTTTACGTTACCATCACGTGGCTAAGTTTCCGCGTCTGAGAAGGGCACGCGATGTCAGAGCACGCGATGTCAGTGAAAGATACAACATATAATTTGTTGGAAACTATCAGAGCTGTCGTAGATGACAGCGATGATTCAGACTTTGATATGGACGGAAATGACAGTGAAGATGAGTTTGTGCCTGCTGCAAGTAGTGCCTCAGATGAAGATCATGCGTCAGAGGACTGGAGTTTAGGTGAAGTCGAGCTTCATAGCAATCCTGGCGATGATCAAAACAAGATTCAACCGCTTCTTCATAATTATGGCCGTGGTCGAGGTCGAGTCTGTGTTCGAGACCATGGTCGAGTCCGTGATCCTGATCATGTCCATGGTCGAAGTCGTGAAGATAGGTGCGGCAGTCAGTTGAACATTGTTTCGGATGAAGCAGACGGTTTTTGTTTAATTTTCAGGTCCACATATTAGTATTAAATTGACACCCGTTTTCTTTCTTTGTACGATACATCACTTTGTGTGTATATTTTATGCAGAAGACTGCAAAACCACAAGTTTTAGATGTATTATATTTTTCATATGTGAGCCGGTATTCCGAATGTAGGCGCTTCTCGCACAGCCCGTGATTAGCTCTGGCTCGGAGAAGCTCGACAACGGTTAATTAGGTCACTTTTTACGATTTTCAGATTGTGTTATCGAAAACGTAGAGCAACTATTCATTTTCAATATGACGAAGTTCCAATGCTGAAATGTAAACAGAATATGATTTTCAAGTGATTTGCGTCACCATGCCAACTTATATCGCAACTTTACAACCACTTCACAGAGAGCCTCTACCCCTTTAAAACGTATACCGTTGGAAACGTCATAAAATGAACGTCCTCAGTGTAATAGTTATGAAATAATTTATACAGTCACTCTTATGGTTTTAGCTTATTAAAATGAGTCGCAAATAACATCTGTAAACAATTGGTGTTTGTTGCTAGGGGTATGTTTCAACTATCGCTCTGATTGGTTAGTCGAGCACACGTGACCTGACGCGCACGCGCAGTCCCAAAGTTTAGTTGATTCTCAAAGCATCGTTCAACTTTTAATTACGCCTTAATGTGTTACTGAAGTTGATATAATGTCTTCGTGGACCCATAGTTGCAGCAGTATAGCTCGGTTGCTGAAGAAATAAGAATTCGGCATTGGACATTCTTGAAAATTACAACTAGTACTATGAACATGCATTAGAATACATTTGCCATGGATACATACCTCAGGCAATTTATAATTAAGCTGGGCCTACGCTGTGGTAGGCAGACACATAACTGACTATTTATAACAATAGTGTATTATGCCGTTTGAAATGTCATAGTCTGTCTGAATTTATTCAGTTTAATAAAACGACAATTAATCAAAATGTCTGAACTTAAAGAAAACTCTTATGACGCAAAATTAATGATTTGCATTGCTATTTCTTGAATAGTTTTCATTTCACACAACATCCCTAAACACCTGGATTGTCCTCAAGCGTGACAGATTAATAAGTCTTTAATAAAAACTGTATGACACTAATGACATCTTTCATCACACACGACGGTTCCCGACCATTACAGATTGAATTGTCTTCTGGTAATCACCCCAAACAGACAACAGCGAATGCATGTCTAGGCAACATAATTATTTAATTATAAGTAATCACGTTAATTCATTTAACATTTCGCAAGCACATATTTGGGATTTAAAAATCGTTAATGTTATACCTATCCATGAACTAGATGTTTTGATGTAAATGATGTGCATCAATGCAAGATACAATATTTGTTTTCGTACAATTCCAGACCGAAAACGTACTGATTCAGAAAGGGTGGTACAGAGAGCGATGACGAAGATGGCATTGAGTTAGATGAGGATGAAAGAAGAACAGAACAGAAAATACGGGATAGTGTTATTCTGGATCAGTATTTTCATGTTTGAACAAATTTTATTTGAAATAAAGAGAGTGTGTGAAGAATATATTGTTTCCGATGACAGCAGATAGGGCCGATACAAGAGTCAAATATAGGTGTCACAGAGTGTCAAATGCCAATGGTATTCATCTTCTTTCGCAAGAAACAATATCTAGACATGTGGTTCTATCTTTGGGTAAATTTTGGGCAACATATATGCATGGTTGGAGCGTAGGACAAACGCCCCAGTGGACAAAAGCCCCATAGGACGAAAGCCCCAAAGGACAACAGCCCCATAGGACAAAATAGCATAAATTTTTAAAATAGTAATCTTTATGTTTCTCATTGATTGTAGTTCTATTACATGCAGTGTTATGATATATAAATAATAATAATATTAAGAAGAAGAAAAATAATAGTGTCACAGAAAATGTTTTACCTCCACATAAACATATATCACTAAATCAAATAACTATTACAGTTCATTCATATCATGCAAAGTTCATTTCACTTCAAAGTCTTTCTCTCATTCACAAAGTTTATACACAGGTTTTTCAAACGTTGTTGATGTTCCCTCTTGGCACGATTGATTCGCTTTCGTAGAGGCTTTCGTAGGGCTGTTGTGACATGAGCCTGGTCCTTTCTGATGTTTTCGAGTGCCTTCAATTAAGATAGTTGGGTAATCATATCCCACAAGCTCACATTTATCATTTAGATTAAATAGCAATATATTGAAGTTAATAACGCTATCATAAACTAAAGAGATTTGATCATGAAGCCAGAAGTTAAACTTAAGACAACCAGTTGGGGCTTTTGTCGTATTATGCATTTAATTGGAGGGTTTCTTGTCCGTGGGGCTTGTGTCCCCTGGGGCTTTTGTTCGGACCCCGCAAGGTTGCTATGGACTTTGATCTAAAATATAAAGCTCGCTTTCTTTTCCCTTTTTCTCAACATGGCCGCAGTGGGAAATCGTAAAACCCACGTCTTTTAAAGTAACGTAATTTTATCAAATATCATCCTAGGATTAAAACGATCGATGTTCTGAAAAGCTTATTAATTGCTCTTTCTGGTGCTCTTTTTGATATTTTGAGCGTTGAGAAGTGTTGTGGTTTGCTCATTGTTCCAATGACCGGGGTAATAATAATAATTGTAGCGCTTTGAGCATGCATTAGTGTATGGATATACTCACAAGTATTATTATTATTAGGTGAAACTGTACACAAGTAATTAACTCTCGTATTGTTTTATTTTTAATTGTTTTTGTAAGTTTTGTTTCAATATACTTGCAAATAAATGCATTTTGAGCATGTTCCGGGGAACAAAAGGAGTTCATTGAACACGAAAACACACGTGCAATATCCATGTATCCAACATCCAATATATTACATTTGTCGTTTTTTTCCCGTGTTTCTTTGTCGTCGTGTGACTGTGTGTGATGTCACTGGGCTTCCTCGCCATGTGCTTCGGCTACGGATGTGCTTCTCGCCTTCAAGTGTCCAAAGGGGCGGTAACTCCCGAACTTTCGATTCTCCACACAATCGAAAAGACCAAACACACTTGAGTATGTGAGTGTGCGAATTAATGGATGATTTAAATTTAACACACTAACGTGTAAGCATACAAAGGAGAGTGTGCGTGAATGACTGCCTAATTTACAATGCATTTACAACTATAGTGCTGGGCACACAGTAAATTAAGCTAATATTACTCTTCAAAAGTAATAATAACATTTGAAGCTTATATTCGGAAATGAACACAATATTCCTCTGTAAACCCTCTGAGAAAGGTTTGGAATGAGAATAGTTATTTGAAAATAGAAAATAAATCCATCTGCATCTGCCGGCACGAAAAGAATATGACGTTATTTAATTACGCATAAACGTTTACAATATATGATTTACAGTTTATGTTATTTATTTCACACAGTTAGCATCCTATGCATTTTAGCGTTCAGGAGCATGTGTCCAACTTTAACGGATCACGCAGTTCAAGAAGCCACATGGATTTCAATTACATGGAAGAGTAAGGACAAGGTCATGACTCGTCTTTTCGTCCACAAAGAGATCTTCATACATTTCCTAATACATGCAAACTATCGTTGCATCTACAACCTACAATCTAAAATCTACAATGGATCTGGGACACTGAACTGTTTCTTAAAGCCAATGTATTCACATCATACCAATGCATGCAGTTTTAAGTAAACAATCGTAGCAAAACACGCGATACGGTACCTCAGTTGCATTTTAAAAACGTCTTACAAGTATGCCACAGAGAATGTTGATTTTTTTTCCAGTTACGTGAGGAACATGATATCAGGCGACTGACTTAATGAATCCAGGTAGCATAGTCGATGATCGTCACCACGCGCTTTAAGTTATGTTGAATTAAACGAGTCGCTACTGTACATATTAACGTGTCAGATGTAGAATGCCCTACAGTCCCTCTCTCTATTCATGCATCACATTATTTTAGTCAATAACAACTTCTGCAAATTTGTGTTAGGTGTAGGTAAACATGTTTCTAGTACTGCAGTTTTATCTGAGTGTGGTATATATGGTTTATACGTTGATTACTATGTAAGATGTATTAAATACTGGTGTAAAGTGTCAAGGATGTCTAACGATCGTTATCCTAAACAATGCTATTTGCTGATGAAACAGTTAGACGCTGTGGGGAGATTCACATGGGCAAGCTGTATTAGACATTTGCTGAATATTTATGGTGTTGGAATTGCGTGGATGAGTGAAGATATTGGTGATGTAAATCTGTTTTTGTTAAAGGACACGGAAACACTATCCTAAGTATTGCCTATTTTCTACGTAGATGTAGGGCCAGCTACATATCAAACACATACGTATAAATTTTTTCCCGCAAAAACACTGCAAACTGTCGAACATTTTCTTTTTAACAAACTGTTGTGAAATGTGGAAATAAAGTACTGTGGTGCACTGCACAACCATCCAGATATGAGTTAAGTTATTTGTTACGTGGTGTGGTGTCACTAGCTGAGAAGGCAGTTGGATGTCGGATCTTATATTTTTTACTGGGGACATTAAGAGAACGACCATTTAACTTTTATGGAGAAATACAAGTCTATGTTACACTTGATTTTACATGTGATTTCAGGCATACGAAGTGTAGGATGATAAACACTCAAGTGTGTTGGGGGAGAGAGAGCAACAGGATTTTGTGAAAGAGAGAGGCAAAAGCTAAATCTCGATAAGCGAGTCGGGGTGTATTGTAGGGGGTTCGGGGCATCCTCACCGGAACAAAATAATTATAGAAGCTCTAAGGCGCATTTTCTTGCATGTATTTAGATCACATTGGGCCTTGCAACCAGTCCAAATAATGCAATACAGCTTAAACAGGGGCGACGGAAACAGGTGCAGAGGGGAACCATACAAGGACATTAGATGAGGGTTCAGTTGTCGACCAGGCCCCGAAATCTCGGGAGGTATTAGATTACAGGAGACGCGTTCTGAACGATTTATATTGACGAAATGGGAGGGTAGGGGGTCATGGACGTTTAGTGCCAGAAATAAGCTTAATCGACACAATTCTGTTCATAATATTACAGTGTCAATATTCTTCTATTTGTTTCCTTATTTTCTTCAAAATATCTGAAAGTATTTTCTGGTCACATTGCTTCGTGTAGTTCTTATCAACACATATGTCAACGTCAACCGAGCCCCTTCCTCTGTAGACTGCGTGGGCACAGGAAGAAGGGCAGAGATGGATACACTTTGCGTCCCACAACTTCCCATGCCTCACTCTTCGATGCTTTGTTTCTAGCATCCTCGCTGCCCACAACTTCCCGTGCCTGTCCCCTTATTACTAAACTTCCGACACCCACAACTTCCTATTCCTGACTTTACAATTAAAATGGAGAGTATAAAAAGGCAGACAGATCGAAGAGACTTTACATAAGTCTGCTGAGATCTTGTCTACAGCCTTCTCTCCTTGTTTTAAGGTATGCACTTATAATAATTTTTCTTCTCACATTTTAACTTTGTAATATTTTCTTCTTAAAGGATCTGGAAACAAGTTTTACATAATTACATTTTTTTTATTCATATACATCCATAAATGCAAGATAATCAATAATCCAAAAGCACTTTTTTGAAAAATATGTCATTTTACGTTCATGTCATATGAAGCGCATCTACACAACTAGAACACCTTTACACTTTTACAAAAATACAACACATTAAGCTGTGTCCACACGGTAAACATACACTTGTACTCAAAGCAACATAATTTAGCAGGCGCGCGCACAGCGAGAATGCAATGTGCATCTACGTAAATATAAAATCAGCACTCTCACAAAATGTACAACAGAACACACCGAGCTGTATTCACTAAGATGTACACTTAATTATAAAGCAATAAACATACACAAGCGAACACAGTATAACCAGGTGAGAATCCAAAAGCGAACAGTCTCTTGTTTTGGCGAATTATTTAAAAAAAATTAAAGCTAGCTGGCTCCCGAACGCTAAATAGGTCTGGTGTTATCTGTGTGAAACAGCTAACACAAACTCTAAATCATACATTGTAAAAGTATATGCCGAATTAAATAACGTCGTATTCCCTTATTCCCGGCAGATGCAGACGGATTTTTTTTAACTTTCAAGTAGCCAGCCTCATTCCGAACCTTTCTCTAAGGGTTTAACGAATATTTCCGAATATGAGCCGAATGCATATATTTGCAAGTGTAAAGTTTTCGAAGGTTTACGAATATTTTCAAGATTCTGCCATAAAGTTCGGAATGCATTATTTTCTATTTTATGGCATGGGGTGCCAAAATAAATGAGGCTAAGCAAGAGGCTGTAAAATCGACAAACATGCTATTTCTTTTGTGTATTATTCGTGGTATGTACATCAGTTGATGTATATTTATCGCACCTTAATTTGTTTTTGGAAAGGAAAACACTGAGTTTGAACACGTATCCAACTTTAAAACGTTCTCGAAGAGGACCCGCGGAGCCCCCGTCGAAGGCTTGGCACCCACGGACGCCCTTCCCCTCCAACATTACTGGAGTCGCCCCTGAGAAAACTTGAAGGCGCAACATGCACCATGGTTGACATCTTTCGCGTGAGACACTCGTCTCTTATAGTAACCCTTTGCTTCCTAGTAAAAGTCTTCCTTTAAGGATTTCATTCTCTTTCCTTTGTTGTTCCTGTTCCTGAATTCAATCTTGTCGAAGGGTACGAGGTTCACGAAATCTGTACCAGTCCAGTGACCTTGATGTTTTGATATTCCGGACCATTCGATGCCGATCGGGACTTGACCTTAGCTTGAATACTAGTTGAGTGGAGGTCGACAGGGCAATTCAAGTAGGTGTCGGTTTTAGAGTGGGGCATAGGGCCCATGTATCCGTCATCAGAGGAGACGCTCATCTTCGTGACCGGAACTGCCGTCAGTATTGTGTTTTCCGGAACTCTCTCCAATGTCGGCAGCCTCGATCTGGTCAATGTTCCATGAGGCGTCAACTGGGTTCCACCGGGGGTAATATACCCATCACCTGAGTCAGGAATTCCAAACGACGGTTTGATAACGGCCGCCATGTCCATTTCGGTGTACAGATTCGGGACGACAGTGGGCTTTGAATCGTTTTGATTGGCTCGGGCGGTTAGCGTTGTTAACTCTGCGCGCGCGGCCCAGGAACGATTGCTGTGTGTCCTCTGAACTGGTTTTGCAGGTCGGGGCTCTTCAGAAACCGACTGTGTCGATGTCTTACGGACGTAACGAGTCCCAGAATCCTTACGTATGCCTTGGACCTTGACGCTGACAGACACTTCCTGTCGGCTTCGGCGATGACGGTGGCGGCGGTGACAGATGAACCAGATGAAAAGTACAAGACAGAAACAGACGAGGAAGGAGGCAATACCGAGAATAATGGAGATCAAGGTCAAGGAATCTGAAATAAAAACGCACACAAATATAACCTACCGTTGGCATTTTTCTAAGATAACTACATTAAATTAACTAAAACTACTTGTTAGTTTCTCTAATTTTCCATCATTCGTGACGATTTGGCTCATGCCCAATGGCGGATGACGCACTGTGCCAATGTCGTTTTGACTGTGTCATTTTGAAGAGACTCTTTATATACGCCTACAATTTTCAACTCGCTTAATATTTCGAGACGTACGGTAGCAAGTATCCGAAAATGGGTTGGTATAAATATAAAAGAAAATTCTTAAATGCATGGTGACAATTATTCTATAAAGTAAAAACTGTATGACCTCATTACTGCCAATAGTACGGACGCTCTGATTGGTCATAAGTCAGTTACGGAATGAGGCGAAGTTGGTACGAATGCTTGGTATCATTTCTTTTGCATGTCAGTATATATGTAGTATACTCAGTCCAGCTGTTGACGGGTCGGTGTAATAAAGTCATAATGATGGGTGAATAAGTAACTGAATTTTCCTGATAAATGTTCATTTTGTCACATTAACAGATCTAGAGGAATTTGTTGCAAGACAAGACAGCTACTAGTGTTCGTTATTTTTTATACTAATTCTACGCTTAGGTGTTTTTTACATTTTCAGCCAGTTTTAAAGTACCGATTTTATCATGTTTTGGTGCCAGCAAGTGGCTAGGGAACACGTCCAGAATCGAGCATAGTGTGTTGTCAATCATTATGGATACTAGTATTTCACCTAACGGCTGTGAAAACCATAGCTTCAAAAGTACCATATCATATTCCAATGAGTGACCCTTCAATACTTTGGCTGAGTATATTAAAGTGTATTACGGTAAAACTTCTAAAATTTCAAACCAAAAACTAATTACTTTTTGATGTGTTTGAAGTTTTGGAAATTGATGATCTTTGATAAAGTCAGAATTCAAAAGTTTGAAAATTGGTCACCAAAAATTAAGTGAACAATTCAAAATTTGGGAAACTGCCGAAAGTAACAACCAACACGTTTTAAATTCTTGGAAGTTCGAAATTTTGGAAGTTTTACCGTAGTGCCAAAGTAGGAAATGTCTACAAACAGGTGGCGTCAAAATCCCCCCCACCCCCCAGGGGGCAAAAGACGGAAAGGAGTCCAATACACAAATGATTGGGGGGGGGGGGGGAGGCGAGGAGGAGAGGGTTATATGGTCCGCCATTAAACATAGATATACTGACCTGGTTCCGCGGTTTTTCGAGGTGGCGGGGTCGCATTTAGAAACTTGCGTTGGAGATCCTCTGAAAAAGATAGAAGGATTCATTACTCAAGTTTGTTACCGAGGTCTGTTAGCATCCCCCAGTTCAACATGAGACTTTAGTTAAGCCCTTCCAACCGTCCTCTTAAATTGTTTTTTACACATTTTATATCCCCTCTTAGCACTAGAATATCTCCCTCTATGAAGATATGCTTTATGTAAAATATCCTATCAAAAATGCGACCGCGATGTTAAGAGAATATTACGATGTCGTTAGCGAAAAGCGGATACTATTGGGAAGTCGTAAACGTTTTGCCTGGCATAAGTTTAAAGGTGTTAGTACAATGGTTAACGTAGGCGGATCGGCAGTGAGGGTCAGGGGCCTTTAACTGGCCCCGCCCCGCTCCGACTAGTCTGCTTTAAGGGACATAATCAAAGTTGGGTAAGTTGCAGGTACGCCAATCTATGTTCAGAGCTTGTCTCTCTGTTGATCGAGTAATATAATACCGTGCTCTATTTTTTTCCGACTTTTTACACAAAGATTTCACACTAATTGAGGCAATAAACAAAAGGGCTTAGTCTAACGCATTGCGCATTACATTTGGAAGATTGTATATTTATAAGCAAATATGGAACTGGCTAAAACTGTGATATGCCATAACGATATGCGATTGGACGAAACCGTCACAATTAGACGAAACGGGGAAAGATATTTGGTCCAAACGGTGACACTTTTTGGATACAACGGTGACAACAAAAGATATATACTGTATATCCATTGATCATTCCACTCAATTGTTCGTAGATTTTCGCCAAGTTTGGCTTTTCACCGTTTTAGCTGTGACCTATAAAACGATGAGGTCACAATACAGAAGTGCACGTTGATGTAGGTCAGGCTTTCTGTTTCCTTCGATAAAAGATATCTACTCATCCATGAGAAGTCTTCCAATGTCAGGTTTACATTAGGCGAACTTAGTTTTTGAGTGCCAAATAACGGGTGAAAGGTCGAGATACACAATTTTACGGAAATTACGTTAGTTAGTTGATAATTACGTGTTAGTTGATAATTGTTAGTTAGCATCTCTACCCAAACTGTAAATATGTAAAATAGAAGAAAATATAAAATATAAATTTTTTAAAATATTTTGTGAAGTTATAAAGTTGTCTTCATAAAAACGTAAAAACGTCCGGGTTCCAGACTTTGCGCACAGACTTCTAATATTGCGGAACTGTGCAGCGACCCCGGACCTGTCATATTGCGCGTGTTTTCCCGTTTTTTTGCCCCAGGCACTTTATTTTTGACGAAATTTGAAATGTTTTTTAGAGGACATATTTAGAGAGAGGAGATCTTTCCACATACTTTCCCGTCATGTGGCACTTTTTTCGAAAATATTTCCCGTCAGTAAGTGGTTAAAGTTGGATGTGTGCTCCCGAATGCGAAATAGGTCTACATGTGTGAGTTTGCATGATTTACTGATATGCTGATAGGACTCAAATTATGTTAACAGGAAACCTGCAAAAGCTGCCAAGGAGAAGAAAGTCCGGAATTCTAAATCCAAGACAACTGTGAAGAAGAGGGCTCCATCACGAGCACGACAACCAAAGCCAACTCCTCCACCCCCTCCCATTTCTCCCCCCGAGAAGGAGGAGGACTCAGAATCATCATTGCCATCGCCCAGGTTGGTATCAAACTGATAGGTTATTTGTTCATTAGACCAAATGAAACATGGTACTGTTTCTAACCCGACCATCGTCGTGCTATGGTTGAAATAATGCCCACAGCGATGTTAAACATCATTTCACTCACTCACTCTAACCCGACCAACCCTTGCAACCCTGACTCATTTTTCTGATAGTAATGAGTAATTATCATGCGCACATATCCATGTACTTGTACATTCTCAAGGCACTACAAATTATTACCCCAGTCATTGGATCAATGTGCCATCGTCTACTCCCAGGGGAGTATACAACCCGACTGCCAGTTAGGCGGTACAAGGTTAACTTTCACATTGCCATCACTTTCCGACCAGGTACCCAATTTTACAGCTGGATGGACTGACAATGTGGATTAAGTTTCTTGTCCAAGGAAACAACACAGTGTCGTAATCGGGAATCGAACTCCGGACCTTGTGATTGGTAGGCAGACACTCTGCCACTGGACCACTGCGCTCCACAGAATTATAAAGTTGCAATCAGCGGGAACCTTACTTAATTGCCAATGCAAGCCTGCTGGCTTTGGTCTTGGCAGTAACTGAAAAATCTTACTGAGTAGACGTCGCTCATTGACTAAATCACTCACTCACCCACACATGCATTTTGTTTTGAATACCCTACCTGACCTAATAAACAATTGCAATATACTTCTAGTTCACGATCTGTCCAAACAGTCATCAAAATCATTCACTGAACGCACCCTCATGCCTAGCACGTGCAGCACGTGGCCCAAGCCACCGTGTCACCTGAGCTTTGTCATCATTCTACTTCTATCGCTTGCAGGAGCAAGACGTGAATAAAAACTTAGGTTTTTCATTTCTCTAAGGAGAAAAGGTTTACGAGAGATAGAATGTCCTTAAATAAATGTAAGGTGTGTCATAAATTTCTGATAGTGGCAGATCCCCACGAGATCTGTCAGAAATGTGCACATGTTACCTGTACGCTGGACGTTCGCTGTTCAGCATGTGTGGATCTCACCAGAGACGAGTTCAATTCGTATCTGGATGCGGTGGCTAAGGCCACCAAGGCCCGGGAAGATAAGAAGAGGAGGAGACAGGGATCAGAGTCTTCCTCCTCTAGGTCTTCTACATCGGGAAAATCCAAGACCGGGAAGGCCGGTTTTTCTAAAAAGAGAAAGATGGATGTTACCGGGCTCACTCCGAGCCCGGCTTCCGGCATAACCTTGCCGGCTAATGCGCCGGTTACCGGCTTGGACGGCTCTCCGGCGGGAGGGTCGGCCGGCGCTCTGGTCGTAGATTCAGCCGGCTCTAGAATCGGCCTAGATTCTATTAGATCACAGGATGCTGCCAGCCGGGCAGCTGATC
>JAUELE010166486.1:0-13793 GCA_031471655.1 Diodora aspera
TCAAGTTGGTCATTTCAGTCCACCACAGTTTCTCCAGTTCAAGATTCACATGCCTCATATCACTTGGAATAACTCAGTTTCCAATAAAATCATACTGATAATATTCAAGACAACTGGTTTCAAGATCTGTATCAGCTGATAATTTTATATATGGGGTAACATCATCAAATTTTAACCAGGGGTAATATTAATGACTGCATGTACTTACTGGAAATAAACTTGGCTACTGATGTATCTTGTTATTATTGTCTGAAACATTCATTTTCACCCAACAGCAGTAGTGAAGTTTGTTTCGTGTAAAACATGCAGTCGTAATATTACATCTGGTTAAAATTTGATGACTTTACTCTAGCATACCATTAACATTTCCGGGTAAAGTCGGGAGGCAGAATAGGCTCCCCAGGGAGTTGACACTTAATAAAAGCAAGAATCTTTAAATAATGTTCTAACATTAAAGCTTTCATCAAGGAAATTAAAACTCAGAAACAAATAGGATAAAAATATTTAAATTACTTGGGTAATTAAATTTGGAAAGAAAAATACACATCTTGTTTTGTAACAAGCAATATCTTGTCAAAGGATTTACGCAGTCCCAGTAGGCAGGCAACATTACAACCACCAACTGAAAAGTAAATATGTTGAAGAAAGTAAAGAATAAGCTCTGACAGGGAAGCATACATCAAAGATTATGCTTTGACATGAAATTTGATAAAGCTGAAGAAGCACCAAAAGTTCAAAGATAGAGAAAAAGGTCAATTTTGATACAAGATGGAGATCAAGAATTTCAATCACAAAGTTGCTGACATTTTGACAAAAATATCTTGCAACAAGGGAAATTAGTACCATGTAAAAAGCTAAGCAAATCTTTGAGGAGAGGCCTAATTTCCTCAGTAGTGATAAGAACAATGAAGAAACGTAGCTCTGTTTCTTCAGTAACCCAACACTTTGATGCCGGAGGGATGTCAGTTCACCAGGCTATATAAGTTCTGATCCTGACAAGGCCAACTTACACGACTGTGAATAATGTGAGTTGGGGTTTTTAATGTCCACATTAGAATCATCTTACATCTGAGTACATTTTCCATTGGGTGAAAGTATTCAATAAACTAAACATTTAACTTTCAATAATAGCAACCCAGTGACAACAATCTGATACAACAGTAGATCAGTGAGTGAGTGAGTAAACAATTTTTGGTAACAAATCTGTACAAACATTAGCATTTAATCATGCTTTGGATAGAAACAATTCCACTACCATTACTATCTTAAACATCATGGTAAGTTATGACTGAAACAATGATGCGACTTAAATTTGTAAAGTCACTTTCATATTCAAATCTGATTTAATCTAAAGTATTAAAATGAATAAGATCATAGACTGTAAGTCACATGGGTTAACACAAACCATTAAGATATGTTGTAAAATTGAAGGAGTGGAGGTGAGATGATGTTTTACATTGCAAGGGCAATATTTCAGTCATAACACAATGTGATGTGCAAGGTCCACATCGAGGGTTCCTGAAAAGATAGTTCACAAAAGAGATTGATAGGAAGAAAAGTGTGGAAGCAAAAGATCCCTAGTTTAGTCACCCTGATTGACAAGCACTGGATTACGGTACTGAGGTCCTATTATTTCTCAGTGACACTATGTCACTCCCTGGAAACAGCACGCGTTATGTTGTAAATGATAGTGATCAGATGAAAAAGTTAGACAATAGGAGTAGATGTTTTACATTGCTCCACCAATCTTTCAGCTATAACCCAACACTGATGTGCAAGATACACACCTAAGGAAACGTTGGTTAAAACAGAGATCAATAAAGAGAAAGTGAAATAAAAGATCATCATTTGTCACTATGGTTGAAAAGCATTGGATTACTGGGACCCTTTTTTCCTTGGTGAGACAATGTCACTTCCTGGATGCTTCATAGGGTACAGTGAGACAGGAACTAAATAACTGAATGAATGGAAGTCAAACTTTGAAAAAAATATCTATACATCAGCAAAAACTAATTGACATATTACCGGCAATTCCAGTGAAAGCCAACTTTGTCTCTAGAAACCATCCTAGGCAACGGTTTTGGGCACTTTGATAGTCAAACATACACAACATGAGCAAATATCTGGTGAAATTTCTAAATTCGTAGGTCAACACATTTAATCTAATAGCTGAGCGAAGTGTTGTCGGCACCTTGTTTCACCAGCCAAGTGAAGCCAGGGCTCTTCAGAGTTCTGAGTGATCCTTCCATTTGCTCCAGTAAGCTGTGTAGATAGCAAACCATTTAGATAATTGGCTATCATCGTTATCCATTTCAATCATGTCCAGGATCAGCTGAACAAAGGCTCATGTCTAATTGGAAAACCATTATGCAAACACCAGCTGAATTTCCCCATTGATCACTTATTGTGCTGTCAGCTACGATACCAGATAAAATGTTTGTCCTTTGTACAGTCTCTACTTGAAGACCTCCTGCTGTTTTAGGTCTACACTCCAGTTCAAAGTTTGGCCCCTGGTTCGACCAAACACTTGGATTAAAGTTTTTAGGGTGTCTGATTCTGGGAGGAGTAGCTATGATTCTAGCTTATTGAGCCTGGATACAAAGTCATGTTGGGCATCAATACTAGACCTTTGTCAAGACCCTGAAGGTGTAAACTTCCTTAAATATATGTAGATCACAGGCAGGTTATTAGTCTTGGGACTATGGTCTTTCCTAGCTGTGCCCACATCAAACCCAGCAGAGATAATCTGGTAGATGTAAAATGGCATGATATCCAGTTTTTTATGTCCTGACTCAGGGTCTTGACAAAAGTCTACATATACGATCACCAACACTTTAAAACTTCTACCAGTATACAATAAGGTTTCCTGGAACCAGTGGATGTCATTGAAGAAACAGCATTTGCAGTTTACATCTCTCTCTCTCTCCCTCACTTCCACACCAACTTCAATACATTATGGTACCTTTCAATAGTTCAGAACCAACCAATACCTAGTTAGTGATATAAGCCAATACCCAGGTCTTTAATTAAACTTACATCTCAGATGTATGTACTAATCTAATTTACTAAGTGTTGATTACCCAAATCATTAAGTCTTTCAGTGAAGCACAAATGACTCACAGGTCAATCGTTATTTCACTCAGACCTTATCCAGTTGATCAATCAACACTCATCAATCATTCCCGTATCTTTCAATCGCCAAACCACTTCACTCAACTTATCTTCTCCCTTACATGTCAATTCATTTCACATGTCAATTCATTCATTCATTATTTTCCTTTATTCACTTAACAATTATAACGCTTTCACAGAAATTACTAGTAGTAGTACATTATTGTCATGTTTTCTTTTGGAATTATCATAATTTCTGCTTTCTTCTCGTTGACAAGATAGCTAAGTGACAAAGTTCCCCCTGTATATACTGTATGCTAATGTGCTGAGTTGGAATCCTATACAAGATGTTTTATGTTCTACTGCCAGTTAGAGATCAATATGATGTATTCAGTCTACAGCTTAAGATGAAAGAGTCTATTCAGATGTCATCCTTGGAATATTGGAACCAAGTTCATATGGTAGAACACATAGGCAGACTCAGGATTTTTGAAAGGGAGAATGGGTGTGGAAGGTGAGTGATGCTATGTGACTTTCAAAATGGGGGTATAGACTGCAAACTTCAGGGAGGGGGAGGGGGAGGGGGGGTTGAGAGAGGGGAAGGAAGGAGAGGGTATGACTTTTCTTTTAAAAGGAAAGGAGGGCCTTTCGAATCATCCCCACCCACCCCTGCATCCAACTATGAAACTTATATCTCTAACCAGCCAAGAATATACAAATTCTCACCAAATTTGAAACTGGTTGCAAGATACAGCTGAGAAATTACCTAAAGTTCCCTAGACTAGAAACTATTTTCAACCCTCTCCTTGATCTACTGCAAAATACATGGTCGCTCACATACTCCCTGATGATATCTGTTCACAATCCATCTAATGCATATGATCAATACACCAAACTTCATACAGGACCAAAGTTCATCACTGTTATTCCTCACCATACAAACACACTTCTTTCCCAAATAAACAGAATGTACAAGAACCCACAGGAGTACAAACAGACCAGTGCAAACCTAAACAGGAGCACTTCTAGGAGCCATGTACAGCAGCCCACTGCAACTGCACATGTATCACACATGGTGTTTTGACAGGTGAAATTGATTATAAATATAATTGGAGCAAGTGTTGATGGATGAGCTTGTCTTGTACAATGACAAGACTTGGAGAGTCCACATTCCCAGCATCTATCTGCACCATTTTTTCATACCAGCTTTTACTCAGCTCTATACAATCATCTGCCGTACCTCGTTAGTCCTTGTAATGAAGCAATTGACATTCACCTTCTAATTATATGGTGCAACAAGGTTTTATCTCATTTCCAATCCAGTTAGACAATTTTCCTTGTTTCTCATCCTATAAAAAAGTTTGTTTCTATTCCCGAGTAGCCCTGCAACCCATCTGCATCTTTGGGTTGAAATTAACATTGAAATATATTGATGTTTTGCCTGGAGCTAAGTTGATCTTAATTATTCTTAAATACATGTCAAATGTTAAGCTGCAACAAGAGGTCTTAAAAGATACATCCAACAAAAATACCCATAAAATGAGATATTGTGTACAATCAAAGGTTTCAAGAACTAAAGGTGAGCATTCTTGGCCATCATGGTTTAATTCCACATGTAGAAAGTCCAGGAATAGAACTCTTCTGTACATAATGATTTAGAGGTAACTAGCATGAGATGGAGGGTTTATAGCTCGAATCTGTGCAACCTGCTGCAAGTGATGTCTATTTCCCGCTGATTTAGAACATGGCTAATTTCACTGGGCAAGCATTTAGATAATGACTCCTTGAAATCTTTGCATGTAGATAAAGTCTATATTACCTCCAGGTCTAGCTGATAATGGAGCTAATATCGACTAAGGCTCCTATCTTTTGTTATAAAACACCTTGATTAGAGTGATAAATCACAATTTTAATGCAAGACACATGTAAAGATGCACGAAGACATCCAAGGATTTTAAAGAAAGATATGTACACTTTCTAACCTTAGTCTAAGTCATATTATAAAATAATGAGACAGAAGAAGAGGTAGTTTACTTTGTGAGTTGAGCAAATGTTGTTTTTCCCAGGTAATGAATGCATTTCTGTCTCTGAGAATGTGTAATATGTTACACCAAAGGAAATCTAGCATTCAGCAGAGATAGCTCGTAATCTAGCTTGCAATCACATAAACTCAAAAACACATATAAAGTATAAAAAGCCATATCACCCAATTTAGAAGACAGAACAACTTTCTACATAGTTCAAGTGAGAAATCATTATGATAACTTTAATATCGAGGTTAAAGCATAAACCAGCACCAGACATTCCACTCATAACCAGGCTAACACATACACAGATAAATCACTAGCTCTAGAAAATAACATACGTACACCAAAACAATGATAAACTGGTCTTTGAACACAACTATATACTTACAATCACATAACTTATAAATGTACAAACTTAAAAAAAACATTAAGTTGTTTGCATGTCACTGGTTAAAAATCTGTTCATTATTAGCAGTGTATGATCTGCATTGTCCTTATTAATTGTAAGTATTTAACAAATACCACATAAATTCATAATGAAAACCAGCTCCATTAAACAGCAATGTACAACTTCTATTGAGCTGGAAACTGTTTCTGATGACATTCCTAACAAAATTGTAACTGCTCATCCTCTCCTAAGTCATGAGTAGGTGTTTCATATTGCATTTAGTAAGTTTTCAGCAGTATCACCATCTTGAAAGTATCAGGACTTGGATCCACAGATATAACAGATGACTGCTCTGCCGACCTACTACCTACTATCCTATAAAGCCAATATAACCAATTTTTTCTGTTTAGAATCCAGGGGTGAACATGGTGTCCACCATTAAGATTAGCAGGTAACGCTATCATATTTAGCTGAATCAAGATGTCACAATGCCTGCTGACCTAAACTGACCATCTGCTGACAGACATATTATTTGGAAATATACCTTGAAGGGTGATGGATTACTGTGATGGCACACTTCCCACAAATTTGTCTTATGTCCCAAGATCACTAGATGTGCGTATTGTGTATAATACAAATATAATACCCTATCGCGAGCATCAAATGCTACATTGGTGAACTTCAAAAGACTACAAACACAGACAGCTCATTCCTAGCTTCCATCGGGACCTGCATGTCATAATATCAAGTACACAGCACTGTCAGGATCAACAGTAATTGTTTTACGCTGACTGTCTCGGAGGGTCAACAAATCAAAGAAAATTGCATACATCTATCTGTGTATCATTTCCACTTATCAGGGCTGTCCAGGTGACAGAAACAACTTGTCTCTCAGGAATAATTCTAATGTCCGGGGACAGATTCCTCTGCTGCCAATTCTTTCAGGACCAAATTACATAGGATGAATCACCTATTCATCAATGGAATTAACACTTGAAATGTATTTGGCTAAAAGGATCATTTATCAGTGTAGATCTAATCATTTTCTCGAGGGACATAAGTGTTACACTCTCACTGGGTGTTACACATGGAACTCTTGCTACACCATTCAATGACTTCAGTCAGCAAATGAACATGTGATTTCAAGAATTATTCAGAATTTTTCAAGGACTTGGAGATGCCATATTTATCATGTTGTTTAACAATCTACTGTCTAACAAGTATCTGTTGAGTTAACCACAAAAGTCAAAATATCGTATGGAAGGTGGCACTGCGTGTTTACCGGTAAACGAGTTCATTTAATTTTGGGAGGTTGGAATTTCATGCAATTCATGAGACCAACAACAAAACGCTCTGCTGCACTGTGGTAAGTCTAAGATATGCATTATAAGCAGATTAAAACAATGCTACAACAAGTGCATAAAGTCAGAACAAAGCATACATCCCATATAATCTGTCATACTTCTGTCAGTAGGTGCACCTTCTGGGTGGGTCTGTTCAATGAGATCACAGGTCAACATTTGTCCACCAGTAAGGTCTATATAACCATGATGCCACAACCCCACCTTTAGGCTTAACAGTGTAAAATTCAAACTAAGCTCAAAGGTCACTGGATTACAACCTACCGTGATATCCTGAACCCAAACCTTTATATTAAACACAATTGTTTAAAAGTGCAAAAAAATAGAATCCAAAACAAATATTTAAAAAGAGAAAAAAGAATGATTTACAAACTTTGCACATGAACGTTCTTCAAAACAGGGGCAACCATTAATGTCATGGGAGAAAAGCGACTGATGACATAGAACTTGATCACTTGGAGTTGGTGCTTGGTTTGACACGGGTCATCTCAGTTTTCTTAATGCAAGTTAATTGTCCCAGCACCCCTGAGAGACAACAGGTGCCATTTTCCACATAAAAGCACTTTCAAACAAAACTTAATCCTTTCAATCTACACAACAGATGCAGATTTCCTCTCCACCAAGCACAAGCCTCCTACTTAGGGCCATGTCAACAAATGCCCCCTTGTGAAGCCCCTGCTGAAACCTAACCCCTAAAACTGACAATCTAGGACAAAACCTACATTATGCAAACGCTGGCAAGTGACAAGCAGAAGTACACTTGTACAGCAAAGTGACATAGCCACAGGATCATATTTCTCCGGGCATAAACCCACAAAATCAATTTCATAAATTTACAAATATTTTACCTGGCTATGAGAAACCTAAGAATGACTAACAGTGCAAACAGAATTCCTATTTAAGTTACGCCTCTCGTTTTGACATCTGAAGAACCTTTTCAATGGGCTTATAACTTATGACACGATTTAATGAAATCACTTTCAGGCATAAACCACTATAACATTTTATAGAGCAGACAAGTCTTTATTCTTTTGAACTGAAAATAAATGTTGGTTTCCTGTGACTCGCAGGTAAGGAGCTCTCTTTATACCAGGCTAAGCTTTTGATTGTTTGATCTGTTGACACAACGACTTTGCTTTAGACTCTATTATTTTCTTGTTCATAAAACTTTAGCACACCCACCACTCAAAGTATTTAGGTTATGAATAAAATCATGAAGTCAAATGCAGAAGAGAATGAAAAGAAGAAGAGATCTTGTACAAGATGAAATATATCCCCAAACAGACAAAATGTTACCTGGAGATCTCTCTGCCTGTCCCAATGTATTGTATAACTATTTCATCATAGATTAAGTCAAAAGATTTAAAATATGAAAACTGTAATCTTAAAAAATGCAGATTTCCATGTTTAGTTAAAGAATAAGAAATGGTTCAAACAGAAATTCATTGAGCCTCGGAGTGTTGAGAACAATTCTCTACAACAAATATGCTTATAACATACAATCGTGTCAGAAAAACATGTTTTTTGATCAAATATTACCCATCTCATCAATCAACCGCAGACTGTGATGTGACACAATAACGACATACATTATTATTCCAATTCAAACTTGGCATTGCTCAAATTGTATATGTCAGTGGGAACTAATTTATGTATAACCTCATGCTAGGCGTAGTAATATCAGAGTCTCGGTATGGCATTCCACTGCACTTGTTGTAGCCCAAGCCTGGGGTGTATGTACAATTGTCAATTGAAGTCTTACCCAGTGGTAATCTGGCTGTTGCAAGAACTGGACACCATGGACAAGTGAGTTGGCTGAATGGCAAACTTGGTGCTCTGACCTTGGGACAACTGAGGAGACACATTAATGCAGTCAATGACTGCATAATAGATATTTTAACATGTGAACACGTCAGTAACAAGCATTGTACTGAGCTAAATATAGCATCCTCGGTAAACTTCTCTCACAGGTTTTATCATGGATTGCATGATGACATCACCAAAAGGTACACCGTCTATTATGGCAGCAATGAGAGGACTGAGTCAGTGAGTAGAATTCTGTCAACAATGTAGTACTGTACAATTGCTTAAATAGAAGTTAAGTCAAAGGCAGATATTTTTCTCAGACTGTATTGCCTTTCCTGGTCTGTCTCCCAGACCCTAGAGTTACACATAAGTTACAAATAAAAATTTAAATTTTTGCCAGGTGGTATAAAGACAATATCTTCCCGATATATTTCTGACCGAGGAGACACAAGGCTCTGACCAGCAAATTCATACTCTGTGAAAAATACACAAAAAAAAAGAAGAAAACAGAAATAAATTTCAGAGACTGAAGTCAGTCTAGGAGGAATACTGAAGATGAGGTTCCCTATGCCTGGACATGGTCCTGACAAAGTCAATGACTAGCCCACAATACAGTGCATGTGTAAAAGTTAGTATTTCATAAACATGGTTCTTTTAAATTCCATGTGTCATGTTGGACTATCAATACCCTAACGTAAGTTTGACAGAAAGTATTCCCTCCGCTCATTCAGTTTCAAGACAGCAATAGACATTTTCTCTATTACACCCCTCTGTATAATTACTCTCATCTTGGAAATGCTCTGCTGTTGCTTAACTCCTTCCCAGAATGAATTTAATTTGAACAAGTGGGGAAGAATGACTTGATAGATATAGACATCCAGCCCAAGGGACTGTTCTTTACAACTTGAACTTAAACATTTGCCAAATTGTTTTTGAAGATTTATTGCTGTAGCGTTTCTTGTTAACTCTGAAAAACTCCAATGTTTCACTTAGAGAAATGTACCTAGATAAGACATCTAGTCCTGCCCCATGACTGGATTTGGGTTCATTTCATATTTAAAGCCTTTAGCCAGTCTACTAAAGCAAGCTTCTAGCTTCTATTCACATATGAAACTGTGCATTTGTGGGAGCAAGTCTCTTGAAGGAATAAAAATTAGATATAATAAATAATCTAAAATATTTCACAGACTATTTTTAAGTCTAAGATAAGACAGTGAGTCACAGAATTTTTATGCTGAATTGAAAACATTAAGTACAGTGAAGAAAGAGGCAAGAAAAATGATTTGGTACAATTAACTGAATAAACTCAACCACACTCAAGTTCTTTTATGCTCTATCATGAGAAAAAATAAACTATTTCTTTGTTAACAACATCATTAAGTATACAAAGCTCAAAGCAAATATCAATGTCATTAACTTCTAAAAAGGCTTTAAAATATTCATCCGAATAAATCTTGTTGCCTTAGAAATCAGACTTGCTTCTAGTCGACAGGAAAAAAAATTAAGTAACTCATTACTTTGAGCCTGATCTGGCTGTTTCCTCACAAGCAGACAAGGTTACAAAAAAATTTCAATTTAACTGAGAAAAAAAGCCTAAAAGAAAACTGAAAACAATGTCTTTGTGGCAAGAATATGCCACAGGTAAATTAGATGGGAGCAATATTGAAAGTTGGTGGCATCATGTTATTATCTTTGAAGGAAAACAATGGTGCAGATTTAATTAGTGGTAATACTGGGTTGGCGCTAGTCAACCATAAGGCCTGGCTTGTGTATCATTGTTTCCTCCCGTCAGTCCCTCAAGATATCTGCCGTGGCTAACATTACACGAATGATACAATCTTTTGGATAATCATGTGTTCGTTGGGCAATAGCCACCTCATCCCTCTTCCTGTCACAATTACAGAAACCCTATAATCCGTTGAAACATATACTACTATACCCACAACTATGTTTAAGGCAAGGATTAGTAGGTGGATCTGAGATGGACTAATTTTAAGCAGATGGTAAGCTGTGATTTATGATAGGGATTGTCACGGCTTGCTCTTTAAGGACAAGGGGGAAGCAAGAGGCATAATCTGTTGAAAATGTATTAGCAGGGCATGGTGTAGAACAATACTGTCCTATCTAGTGCGGTGCGCGACATTGGCTGTTACCCATTGATCAGGCTTATCTGATAACATCTCTTCTAATGAATGAAATCAAGAGCAGTGGACCATGCTTCCATATATCATGGACAGGTGACACTGTGTCAAGGTCTGTCACAGGCTACTACTCTAGTATCAGCTTCATTGTACACACTCCCCCTCGATAATTTATAGCTTTAAGCAACTAATTTTATGCTTTGCTTGCCAAGTCATGATGTCATGTAACGACTTTTGTGTAAGAAGATTAACTGATTTTAAAATCAAAACTGGCATCCATGTATAATCTCAAAAGACGTATCTCACACTTATCTCATTTCCATGTCTAAACTCTTCTATTAACCTCACACATCCCTCACCGGCATGCCCACTCTCCACCCTCACCCCACCACTTCCAACATTGTCCTGGGGTCCTGCATGCCGCTTCCCTTTGTGTCCAATCCTACAACTACTCTTTGATCATAATACACCATTCTTTCAATCAGAGAAAGACTAAGTCATATTGATGTAGACAGAAGATTAAATCGGGTCAGAAAAATCCCAAAATAATGTCTAAAAAATACTCTATATGTATAATACATTCATAATCAGTCAGTTCAGTGTAAAAATATATTAAAAGTCATTAATATATATATATATATATATATATATATAACTGCTAAAGACGAAAGAAAGACTGGAAATGTGAATCCCCAGATGGTCAAGTGTTATAGGACATGTTCACTAACACAATCAGCTCTCCATCACTGGCCATTTATTATTATTTTTTCAGTAACTTGAGCAACCATTGACTACATCAAATCTGTAACATGACAATACAATTATTGCTTTAATATCCCAGCCATCTTCTTTAATGCTCATTTCATACTCCTCGCCAGGTTCTATTACAAAACTTTGCCACTCTGGCCACCAAAAAATAAAACTTTGGCGTAAATCCTGTGAAAAATAAATTCCAATTTTTCAGGTTGAATGACTGCAAACTGATTCCCTGCTGAGTTGGGTTTTTAGATGGCCGTTATTATCACGCCGAATAACGGTATCAGATTACATGCCCATGTTATGGATATGCCTCTCTTAGAATAACGCAACAATACAATTAAATAAATAAAAGCCATTAAAGATTTATGGTATTTGTCCAGCTTTACGCTAGAATCCGTTCAATAAATATCAATGAATACCAACTAGAGAAGCATGTTTTGAATATTATGTCTGTAAATACGTGTAATAGGAACAGAATAGCGGGAATATTTCCTCGACAATTAATACCGCAAAAAGCTAATAGTTCGGTTCATTTTGATTACACAAAAGTGTTTTAAAAGACTGGATTTGAATGACAATAAATGAAGATCATAATCTCTATGTCAAGTGTCAAGGCTTCAAAGGAAGCGAACCATGAACAAGTTAATACAATGTATTAATCTGAAAATGTGAGGCAGCTTTCATTAAATGAACCAAACTAAAATGTTCAAAACATGCAATTTAATTTTTGATTAGCTGTTATCACAATTTTAAACACTCTCAGCATACCGTTGTTTGAACATTTTATTGCATAAACCTACAAATTGAATATCATTACTCCAGTCTGTGACAACAATTGTATATCCTTGAGTGGCATTTAGAAGTTCTGAGATAATCATGACACACACTTTTATGGTTAGAAACTTCTTGGTTTTCTATTTTAACCCTTCCAGATTTGCCAAATTTGGGTTAAAATATTGTATATCAACTGATAATATACAATGAAGATATAACTACTGCTGAGTCATAGAGATGCTGCCAGTGTTTATGGATCTTCTGATCTATCATTCAATAAACAACATCTGAATGCAGGCGGGTAAGATGAATCTCTATCTCTACTCAATTCTTTGATAGTAGTTGTCATTAAATTAAATACAGCCTTCTCTGATGGATAATCAGTCATTGTCTTTGTACGACTATTTCTCGACTTTTAAACCGCTTTGTTACCCGATTTCTCCTACCAGCTCAGACCCGGATTACTACCAGTGATTTATTTGTTGTAATTAGGCTTCTGTGATTGTTACATCCCACTTTTAAGAAGGTCCTCCCATAATATAGGAACCCCTAAGGACAGGACATGACCCCTAAGGTCAGGGGTTGGCCTGGATGCTGACCGCCAGATGTGCTGTCCCGTTGCTCGGTATTATCAGCCTGGTCATTGGATGAACTAGAGCTTCTGTATCACCTCTATACAACACCTCCATACAAAGATGCGATATCCCAGTCTTTAATTTAGTGCCACTCCAACAATAAAGTGGCATTAATGCACATGTGTTGTCCTAACAGCTGGCTTATGCAAGAAAACATGGAAACAGACACTTCAGCTCCGACTCTCACAAGAGTGGGTTTGTTGACAAGTCTGACTGAGAAAAGAAGAGCTTAATGTTATACAGATTATGATTGATAAACTTGTCACCAAATTACAGCAATCTCTCGCAACATCTGAAACCTTTGCTACCAGAAGCTGATGACACCGAACATTTGTTCTCAATAAAAACATGTTAGATTTATGGAAAAGCACACTGTAAATTTAACACAGTTGTGATTTTTTGCTCAAATGTTACATATGTAATAGATATGTATTTTGTTTTATACATATGATATATTTTGTTTGAAACTTTAGTCAGTAAATGATTGAAAATAGAAATGTTAAAATTAATCATGGCTTTGAAAGTTTTCTGAAAACTTCTTTCATAATCTGATTAGCCATCTACACAGGTTCAAAGATCCTAAATAGACTTCAATCAAGATCCCAAGTCAAGATACTGAAAACTCCAACTCATCCTTCTCTAATAGACTATGATACTCCTCCGTGCTTGGCTCTGTCTCAAGCAGAGCTAGGAACGGCAACAGAGCCCCAGGAAAAACTAGAAAGTGTGTTTACGTAAAACACAGATGTCTCCCCCTCCTCCAAAATCAAAGCATCAAGAGCACTGTTGCT
>JAUELE010166593.1:0-13792 GCA_031471655.1 Diodora aspera
ACATCATATCGTTGATACAACTTCCTAATCTTGAAGGGATATCTCTTGCATATCCAACGTAATTTTGAAGTTATTCAATAGTCTCTCAAAATCTTGGTATCGTTTCTTTTGCCCGGCAGTATATTTTATCATAGATTCGAACCCACGTGCTCTTGAAGAAACCTACAAGAAAAACAAAATTAGATATTTCGTAGACAAGATTCAGTTTATAGATCACACCAATACGTACATTTCTACTTCCATATATGTGTGTGATTTGCGTTCAAAGCTTCCTAAAACCTTAATTACATAACACATATAAAAGCTCTCGATTTGCTCTCTGTGACTCGCTCTTCTCACCTGCAGGCCTTAGAATGAGAGTTAATCCTTTAATAAATAAATTGAAGGGGTTATGCGTGTAAATGTTTTCATCTCGCCGCCTTTAAACAGCCTTGAAGTGGGAACCGGCATGAAAAGATCCGCGGGCTGGAGAGGGACCCCTGTACATTCAACACCAGCATACTTGGATCCCACGGGTACGTTACCAGATCAACAGACTCGTAACGCACAAATAAAGAGGAAGTTACCTCATTCAATAGAGTACGGATACACCCGTACAGACGGACGTGATTAGTAGGGGCAGCTGGGTAGGTCACTTGGTCAATGGAGGTCTATATACGTGTTGACGTGATGCAGAGTTGAATGTGTGAAGAAAGGTGGGTAATCGCTGTCTGGTATGTGCATGGATAGATGGTAGTACATTAGACCATAGTCTGTCTCACACATCTAAACAGTATTGCGAATTACTTATTTGTTCAAACTACTTCCTTATTATCGGCAATTCATCATTTGCTACACATCTAAACAGTATTGCGAATATCCTATTTGTTCTAACTACTTCCTTATTATCGGCAATTCATCATTTGCTACACATCTAAACAGTATTGCGAATTGCCTATTTGTTCTAACTACTTCCTTATTATCGGCAATTCATCATTTGCTACACATCTAAACAGTAAAGAGACTAACATTCAAAAGGCTTGCAAAGTTGCTTGGGCACAGTTAATAGGGCACACCGCAGCATGCTACCATGGGTGGCATAAACAATGAACAGTTAGATAAATTAATTCTCATCGTTTAAATTGAGTCTGCATTCTCGGCGTCAGATTCGCATTGTTCGAGACAGAATTTCACGGTTTACATTAATTCAGTTACACTCGCTTACCCAAGGATATCAGGAACAGTCTTTAGAAGTTATGTCATTATTTACATTACTTACCTACACTGATTATGAAATGTAATTAACATAATGACTCTATTAGGGCTAATTAGCCTGGACGTTCTGCACAGCGAGGATAATGGGGACACATACTAGTAACGAGCAGTGATTGCTTTTGTCGTAAATCATGGATTGGAAAGTAGAATACGAAATGACACTAAGCGTGTGTATTAATACTCGTGCGTTTATTATTTTGTTTTTAGTTCGTGTTGGTATTCAATGTTATAATAAGATTGTTGGGAATGTTGGAGAACGTATGTATTAAGTTCGCTGAATAATTAATAGACTGAACGAGATTTAGTGTCATCTGCTCCCTTTCAAATATTTGGAAATGAGCAGGAATTCTTACATAACGGGTCACATTGGCCTTGACCGTGCACTTTGAAGTAGGTCATCATTCAATGTATTTGACATTTCAGGACATACAATTTCACTCGTTATTGAACCGTCCTAGTTTGATAGCCATCTGTGAAAATGAAGCCCTTTGGCTCACGTATACTGGGTACCTATTAGCGGGCTGAAGGGCTGGGGGTGGGATTTGCTGAACTTTTACCTTGTCCCATGACCTCGTGACCTCTATTCAGTACCCTTCAAGGCATTCAGAAATGTCCATGCATTGTGTTACAAAGAGACTTTAACCATTGTATATCTAAAGGAAATTTGACAATCATGTCCGCATGCCTTCGCTTGTTATATACTAGCTGTACCATTAGTGTTATTTCTGTTTATGATGTTTTAACACAATATTTTCAAGTATTAATACACACGACTACATAACATTTCCCACTGCAGTCGTAAGTTCGAATAATACAGAAAACGCGCTTGAGCGTTTGGGTTATAAACCAGTACGAGTTATCTCCCTTACAAAACAACCCTCACACAGAAACAAATACAGTGCCGTATTTCTATCTTTAATACATTGAGATGATTGTGTGAGTTAAGACGGGAATGCAAACCTGAGCGTACTCAACTTTAACCAGAAATACTCTTCACCAGTCTCATAATAAGCAACAACAAAAGTTACGAACGTACGTGAGTGAGGATGATATGGTCCTTTGTAATACTAACTGACACGTTTTCTTTAAATGCGTATTGGAGAGAACAACAAATACACAAAACTGGATTCTCTCTCCATTCTCGATCTCTCTCTCTTTCTCTCTCTCTCTCTCGAGTCATGTACTGTCTTGATATCTTATCAAGGTTTCCAAACATCTGTCATACACAGCCGACATCGATGTAGAACAGCATGAGGTGATTTGTACACCTGTGTGATAAACGTGATAAACTCCCACTCTCCGGATTTCACGTTTATCATTTCAATGTAAGATATAAGTAATAATCACACGCCCACTGACTATCATGTAGTTGGATGACTGGGGTCAAGGGTCACCATCCACACTTCAAATTTTGATAATTTATATTATTTGTTTAATTGGAAATATCTATTGTCACGCAATGTTTGTCCTTGCCACTCCAAGTGCCAGACTTTATTTCAAACGATTAAAAAACGTTCAAACGCGACAGAATTAAATGAGTGATTGAAATGAATCTTTAACTTGTAGGGGGCAATATTTCAGCCATAGCGCAATGTGACGTGCAAGAGGCACATCAGGAAAAGGGACAACCCATGATCGATAGTAAGAAAAAGACAGCAAAAGATCCTCATTTTAGACGGCTCTTACGGCAAGCATGAGGATACTGGAGTCCTATTCTTTCTGGTGTTAGAGCGACACCCCCGGGAACCCCACGGGGTTGCGACATAATTAAACCAAATAACAGTATTCCACATACATTAACACATTATAATGACCTTACCTCAATCACCTTGCAGTTATTTTAGATCGACTTATTGTTCAACTCTTTGGGTCTTCAGTTAGAAAGCATAACAGTTTCTTATTTCAGAAGTTTTCTTGTACAGACCGTGTGACGGTTATCTCTTTAAGCCATAAGTCTCTTATATGTTTATTGTACATACATACATTTTAAGAACTACATGTACTTGGTTTGAGTTCGAAACATACAATGACTGAAATATTACAAATTCTGAACACGAAATAATATTGTATTTGAAAAAATTATGTTTTGTATCACCTAAAGTTGATATTTCGTTATTCATCTACGTCACAAAGACACCGACCGGTCCCACATACGTATATATTTATATCTTGAAACTTCCCACTGGCCCATGACCTGTCGAGGTCAAAGGTCATTATTGATTGGCTCTGAATATCATATTACAAGAAACTAACATTTTCTAATTTCAGACCAAACACACTTTGGATATCAGTGCAATTGGTGAGAATTTACCACGGAAACATGCACAGGACAGCTCGTTAAGTCAGGCGAAACACGCCAGGTAAACAAGCTTTCCAGAACGAGGCTGGCGACCTGCGGGGAGTGCATTGCCAAATCCCAAACTTTTGACAGAGGACGGATTGTGACTTTTCGTAAGCAGGGGAGAGAGTTTTACCCTTTAAAGTGGGACAAAGGCATCTAGAATGTAAGTAACACGTTGTTTCACTCAATGTTCACAGAGTGTGTGAGAAAGTATAATGTGAGAATTTGGCTGTCACCTGACCTGTGTACTATCTACCTCTCCCATGTCCTATTTTTATCTGTCATGGCAATCAGGTGTTCTCACAGTCCTCCTCGAGAGCCGACCAGGCTGTGCACTGTTTCAGGTTAATATCGATGCATTAGTGTCTTTGTGTTTTCTTTTGCAGTTTCTTTTAGGAGTTTCTGTTCAAAGTTTTGCAAATGCTTAGAGTAAGTGCACGTGTAATGAAACTTTTTCATCACGACTCTAGTTCTACTTTGCAGTATTGTATACCTGTTCAGGTGAAGCTGTTAATTGCGAATTGTATACTCGCCAGTGGTTACGTTGGTTGCAAGGACTGACAAACTTTTCGTGAACTTGATGTGATTACATGCTTAATACTAAGCTATTATGTTTGCGCGATGCAGGTTATTTATTTAAATGTGCCCTGCGTTTTTACTGTTTTTTAGGAACACACTGCTTCAAAGTTAAAACCCGTACTCTATTGAAATAACCTTAGGTCGTGATTGCACAAATTGTATTGTACACTTAGGTTGCGTAATCTGGGATTAACTGATAACTGAGAAACTTGGAGTTAGACCACTAAGACACCTATTCCACAACCTATCACAGTTTTAAAATATTGAAGGAAGATTTCTAGTGCATCAGAAGTAAAATAGGTTCACGGATGTGTTTCAAACTGCTAAGACGAAAGTTTATGATTGTTGTCGTAGTTATGTTTTTAAAGGTCTTGTCGTGACGGAACAGGACCCCGATAATTCCCGGACGTGGCCGAATTACTACGGCTAATCCCAGTGTCTGCAGCTTAACCCAGCGATATTAGTGATATAATATTCCACTTCCTCGTCTGTGACAAGCACACCAAGTGTAAGATATGTATTTTACGAGAAATTAAATCGAGCATTTTTAAACTTATCAATCTTGTGGACAGTATCATGGCGGTGCGTGCGTCTGTTAATATACTGATGGAAAGGAATACAGGGACAGTGAGTGATTTGGGGTTTTACGTGGCTTTCGGCAATCTTCCAGCCACATCACCACGGTCTCACCAACACCATTTTGGTGTCAGGGCCCCTGTTTCTCCGGGCTAAAAGAGAGGTGCCCTGGCGGGACTCGAACCACAACCGCCAAGACTGGCAGATTGCTGGGCCGACGCGTTCACCACTGTGCTATCCCGCGCCCCTGAGAGTTCCACGGTTGCTTTAAGTGGCTCGTCAGGGATGCTTAAAGTGATATACAAGAGTCTCTCCCTTTTTGCAGGGATTACAAGAATGACAAAAAATATAACAGGCAAAAAGGGTTGGCAGATTCATTGATTCCAAAGCAAAATCCAGTGGTTTGTTTTCTATAAAATGCATAAGCTATGAATACATGTAGGATACGACGATGTGTTTTTCACAAATGTGTGGCGAAACTCTCCTTCAAGTTCATTACCTTTGAGCTGCCATCTTTGAGGACAAAATTGGCGTACGTATCTTTGTCAACTGTGCACTGTTCGTCGACAGGGAAGTTAACGAGATCACAAGATGAGATAGTGGAAAGGAAATGTGTTCATGATATATTGCAAAATCGATTTTAACGTCGACCAACAGAAACTAGAAAAACAGCAATGTCAACCATTCTTTTCTGCAAAAGAATCATTCTAGTTTTTGCCAAGACTGATTCAGAACAGCATTCGATTGTGATTTAGGAAAAATAGTTTTTAAAACCTAGTAGCCAAAAATAAGTTAAACTTTAAACTTAAAATTTGAAATAAGTTCAAATTGAAATATCATCTCAGACGAGTCATTTAAATTTGAGAGTTGGGGAAGGTGCGTGTACGTGCAATTCACGAGACCGGTGGTTAAACGCTCTGTTTTACTGTTGCCACGTGAATTACAAGCACATTTACTAAAGGAAATCAATGAACACAGAATTATTAAAACATTGAGTTGAAATGTTCTTTTACGTTGCAAGGGCAATATTTCAGCCATAACGCAACGTGATGCGCGAAGTGCATATGGGGCGAAAAGACAGTTCATAAAAGAGATCAATAGAAAGGAAAGTAAAAACAAAAGATTACCATTTAAGTCGCCTTGTACGACAAGCATTGGGTTACTGAGGCCCTATTCTATCCTAGTGACACCACGTCACTCCTCGGAAGTCCCACGGGGTCAATACAAGAAGAAGCGTACAGTCCTATATAATCTGCCATCCCTCCATCAACAGTTGCACGATCAGGCTGAGTGTTCTCAGTGAGGTCACAGCGCAGGTCATGGCTCAACTTACATTTGTTTATCTGTAGATGTCGCACATTCTACATTTACACGTAAGCATTACTATAGTGTTCTTATAATACATTCATCATCATGCCTATTTGCAGAATAAGTTGAAGCTCCCTTTGGGAGAAAAGGTTTTATTATGAATAATATCTACACAGAAATCAAGAAATCAAGTTGTCCTCTAAGTTGTTCTCCAAGCTGCATCTTTACAATAATATTTGAATCTCTCCTGTAACTTTATTACCCGGTGTGATAATTCATGTAGAATAAAATGGTTTCTTTAAAGCATTACAACCCTACTCATCATGCTACATAACGTACTCGTACTCGTGTCCCATTCGGTTACCGTTGATACTTTCAGCTGCACTGTGAATACGCCACGTGCTATATTTAGGCATCATTATTGACCACAATCAACAGTAGCACCTAAAACCTCCAATCCGTTCAGACTCGCACCAATTGCATGGTCAGTTCCCGGGCTAATTCTTGACCTCCATCAACAAAGATTTCCCAAGAGCCCGGATGAGACAGGATTAAAGGTCTTAACGTTCCTAAAGACTGTTGTACGTCCACAAACATTCTTGTAGCGGGTGAACTCAATGACATACCATCTTTCAGTGCATACTTCAGAGATGTCGTCATGATAACAAAAATAGACAAACAGTTTCAGTAGGCGTCATCGTTACAGTTCATTTCTCAACCACGTCTACTAGTGTTTTGTCATGCGTTGAGAACATTGCCTTAAAATACTTAAGGTTGAGAGTGTTGATCTTCAATAATTGAGTACAGTGAATAATAATACATTCTCAACTTGCTCAACTCAGAGTAAACAACCCAAGCTACCTGAACTTTCACAGTACCGTCACTTTCCGACCAGGTACCCAATTTCAGCTGGTGAACCGAGGCAAGTTACGAGCAAAGCCACTTGGGACCCATATCGTACATTTGCCCAGTGACAGCCCACAGGCGACTGAGCTGAGACCACATGGATCCCGTATGGGCTTGCGTGCTGGGACTTGTCCAAGATGAATAAGGTGTGTTTATTTATTCTTGCACACTTACTGGTATGTGACCTGATTGAATATGGATGACACGCACACGCCCAGAGGGCAACTGCTCGCCGAGGGATGGCAGATCATATGTCCCTGGTTTGCGAGTGAACAATTTTACCATGTTGCCGAGTTTTGACATGGTCAGACTCCTGTATGAAAGTATGTAATGCGAGGGGGTATCAGAAAGTTTTAATTATCACCAAGAAGTAATTGAGCAAAAAGGATGAAATTGTGACTGTAACATCATTGATGATTACCTTCTTAAAGTTATCTACTTTCCTTGATTAGATTTTTTTCTCCAGTTCAGCCTAAACACCAGTACCCCCTGGTATGAAGAAGATTGAGGCGCGCAGTGCAATTAAGTTTTTGCATTTGAAGGGGTACACTTCCCGCCAAATTCACGATGACATGAAATCTATTTATGGTGGTAATAGTCCATCTTATGACACTGTTGTGAGATGGAAAGGGAATTTCCAAACTGGTCATATGTATGAATCAAGAAGTGGACGCCCATTACTCACTGATGATATGGACACTGTGAAGAAGGTAAGCGCTGGTCCAAGAATATCGACGCTTAACCATACACATGATAATGCATGAGACACATCTGAATTATGGCAGTGCATGGGACATTATTCATGGTCCACTGCACATGTCCAAGGTGTCGCGGTAGGCTCACCAAAAGAGTACGCCTGTTAGCTGACAATGCACCTGCACACGTGTCAAGCAGCTGCTGTGGAGGCAAGGCGCTGTGGCTTCACCTGATCTTGCGCCGAGTGACTACTTCTTATTCCCAGAGATGAAAAATCCACCTACTGAACGCCGTTTTGACTACACGTGTGAGGTCATTCAAAAGGTGGAGGATTGGTTCAATAAGATATCAGGGGACTTCTATTCAGGCGGTTTGCGCAAGGTCAAGAAACGGTGGGAGAAAGTGTAACTCTGGATGGGCACTATGTAAAGAAGTCCTAAGGACAAAAATGCAAAATCAAGTTTCTTTCCTGATAACACTTGGTGATAATTAAAACTTTCTAATATCCCCTCGTGTATATAATTGCTAAAGTTAGTTACAAATTATGCCTTTTCATTATAAACTATTAAAACAAACTTTCCAAATACGTTATGATACTAATGCTGGGGCTAACCGCCCCTAGCGCCCCCTGTTCCAACAACCCTGGTACTGGTATTATTATTTTCTCCAACAGGCTCTTAAAATGTCCTTTCGGAAAATTCAATACACCATAATTACGTCCATCACTGAAACGCACACCAAAATATCATTTCACTACTATTAAATCAGGTCTGTAATCTACACGCATTTATGTGAAATTGTTACGATGATTCTGAAAATATGATTTGCATTGCAATAATACTCTCAAATAGGAAGGCTATACGTTAATTACTAGGTTCCGCAAACCAGAAAATCAAATTGAAGTCACAAGAGATATCCAACTGACACAATTTCACCGTTGTTTGTATTACTGTTACCAGGTGTCGTGTTCAAAATTGCTGACTTCACTGAGGATCACTGTAACGTAGAAGCTATTACACTTATTCTATGGCAACACTAGGATAAGATGAAAGGCACATCACGATTTAATTTGCTGTACTATGACGTCAAGTCGCAAGTTCAAGAAAGCAATAATGACTCACGATTTTATGAAGGAAATATAATTGTTTAGAGAGATTGCAGCAGTAAACTTTGACTGATTTCTACAAGACACGCACGAAGCAAAATGGGTTAATAAAATGTTATATTAATACAAGCAAATGAAAGTGGAACTTCATTGGAATTAATACGGATACATATTGTGACAAGGACATCGTGCTTACAAAATCAGAGAATCTGTGTTCAGCTGGCATCGAACTGTACAAATGTGTGAAATATTGTATGCCTTTGAACTTACTTCGGTTACCTTTAACTTTAATCGGTTGAAGTATATAAATATAATCATGTAAATATATTTTATGTGAGTGAGTGAGTGAAATGGATTTTTACATTGCAGGGGGCAATATTTCAGCCATAGCGCGATGCGATGTGCAAGACGCACATCAGGAAAAGGGACAACACAGGATCGATAGTAAGAAAGAGAAAGCAAAAGATCCCCATTTTTGACGGCTCTTACAGCAAGCATGAGGATACTGGGGTCCTATTCTTTCTGGTGTTGGAGAGACACACCCGGGAACACCACGTGGTATATTTTATGTGTTACGGTCAGATTGTGACAAAAGTCTTTTCGTAAAATGACCAAAAGGTCCTGAAACGAACGTGATATGCGAGACCTGATACAACCATTTCGAAAAATGACTGATTTCACAATTTGGCCGGAACATATACTCGTAACTATTTGAACACACCCACACCAAATTGTCTTGATACTTGGCATCGTATTTTCAAATGTCCTGGGGAATATGATGAACTGGAGAATATGATGAACAGGGGAATAACGTATGTACGACCTCTGTGTGACTGAACTATTGAAAACGAAATAAAGATGTATGGCAAGTCTCATGTAACCTTGTCTCTCACCTTACTGAAACCTTGATAACACTAATATGACTGAAAAATGTATTTCAAACTGATTTAGGATTGCTTATTCTCATGGACGTTTCGACGTGATTCACGGGTCTCATTTGTGAGGATTTGCAGTTATTGGCTTTGCATCTTTCTGTCGTTCCGATTTTAACATAAAAGTATATTTCACTTTCGAAACCCGTGCGGCTTCCGGGAAGTGACGTGGTGTCACCGAGATTGAATAGGGCCCCTGTAACCCAATCCCTTTTATGAACTATCTTTTCCCTCAGTGTGCATCTTGTACATCACGTTGCGTTATGGCTGAAATATTGCCCTTTCAACGTAAAAATTGTTCAATTCAATTTTACTTTCGACGGTTAAATGTTTTCCAGTGGAATTTGGAGATGTGTGCGTTGCAATCACTTGCAACACCAAAGCTTTTACACAGAAAACTAATTAATTTGTTTATATCACAACCCAATTTATACTGATGCTCAAACGAAAGTACATGTATACCAATACTGAAATACTTCCGAAGAAAACAAACGTATGTTGCATCTTCAGTAGATGTATTCACAAGAAGCTACTGGTTGTTCCAAAAGTCAGAACAGTACATTACGCAACAAGATCATTTGCGTATGCAGCGGCAACAGCATGGAATGGCCTTCCACAACATCTCAGAGACTGCACACAATTCACATCATTCAAAACTCAACTCAAGACACATCTATTTCACAGTGCATTCCCATAAGACTTTCCCTTCTTCACAGTGACTTTTTAACCGATTTTCAATGTGTGTGTGTGCGCTCTGATCATGACATCTTCATGGAGAAATGCGCTATATAAATGTCATATAATTATTATTATTATTATAGAAACACACACACGCACAAGTTAAAACAAGTTTTTGCCGGTAATTGTGTCCGCAGCAAATGTAACCATGAAATATGAGTAACAATAAGAGATGTGGATGTAGAAAGTCAGTACAGAGTGACTTGACATTCAGGTGTCCAACAACCTCTCAGAGGTGGTAATCACATTAAATTCAAGTTTTGGCAAAGTTACAGAGGTTCAGTTGTCCGTAGACATCTTATAGCCTCGAGAATGATGTGAACATGCCAAAACCCGACTGGTGTATGTTTGCATTATCAATGTACAAACAGACCTTGAAAACAAATGTCAAGGTCATCAGAATCAACTGGTGTCTGCACTATGTAGACCAAGGTACGAACTATATATAAATGTAGTCATTTCAGTGTTCAGGTGCGCAACATGGAAACTGGACTCAACTGGTAACTGTAAACAAAAGACTCTATTTGTTTGTTTGGAAATTCTTTTAATTTTCAAAGGACTATTAAATAAAATTTCATAAAATTTCTGACAGTTTCCTTTGCTTGGTGTTAATGACCTAGTCTATCTATCAATCTTTCTAAAATAGACCTTTTTTAAAATGAAACGCACCATGATGTTGATGTTCGATCGCTCTGAAAGGAAAAACACTTCTTCAGGATCATGAGAGGACTATTTGTGCAACATTTGATGACTTGGCATTTAGTTGTTCTCGAGAATAGGTTTAAGAGAAGAGAACGATTATCTCTCAGCCAATCAGAAGCCACGGCAGCCATGTTTGATGTTTGTTCGCTCCGAAATGTATGGAGACATCTTCAGGATTATGAGAGGAATATTTGATGACTTGGCCCCTGAACTGAAAAAAACTTGGCCAAAGAACTGAGTTAAATCGTTGAGTAAACAGTGAGATATAGTTATAAAATCTAATTTCAGTGCTAATAATTTTAAGTGCTACTTTTCTGTTAAACAGAAATAAGGCGTTCTACAAATTCATTATTATTATTATTATTTTAAATCCCAATGCTAAAAGCAGTAAGGTAATGGTATCCATCCATTGTTTCTCATAACATTAAGTTATATTTTAATGATTGCACACATAAAAAATGCATGTTCATGTGATCCTAAACTGTAATTCAAGTACATCAAGTTTTATTCATTAGCTTAGCCCATTAAACATGACACCAGAAGCTACTCTGTGGCAGAACAGCCTGTGGTCACGCCACATTAAAAACCGGTTTTATTGGTGTCAGCGCTGTTTCCTTGAACCTGGCTGTAGATCCAGTGCCAGATAGGATAATGTCCGAATCAGAAAGGCCTTTGAAGCGAGAAGGAATTACAAGTCCGACTTCACGTTGAGCTAAAAGAGTTATGCGCCCTTAGTTTATGGGACAGCAGGCATTGCAGAGAATGTAACTCTTCCATCGCGGACTACTTGCAACGCATAACAAGTCTGTATTCTTGAGAACGATACGTTCATTCACGAATATAATGCGTGAAATATTGTTGCCAGATATGTGCAAGTAATTGTAAATGACTTTCAGCTGTATTAATTATCAACTGTTTGTGATAATTAACCCATTTAACTGATAATATTTCGTAAACATACATCATGTAGTTCTCGTAGGTATTGTAGTTGTGAACCGGCGGACTTCCGGGCACAAGGTCCCTGGTCTTCATCCGCCGATTCATGTCCAAGAGAGCTAACTCTTAGGAAGTTCCGAACTTTCCAAGTCAAGTCGGGGATGTACGTTGAGAGTGAGTGAGTTAAATGGAGTTTTACACTGCAGGGGGCAATATTTCAGCCGTAGAGCAATGTGATGTGCAAGAGGCACATCATGAAAAAGGACAACACAGGTTCGATACCAAGACAGAGAAAACAAGAGATCCTCGTTTTATACGGCTCTTACGGCAATCATGAGGATACTAGGGTCCTATTTTTTCTGGTGATCCCCCCCCGAGAACCCAACGGGGTGTTTACATTAAGAGGATAGTAGAGCCACAATGAAACTTGATGTGCGAGGTGCACGCGAAGGGAAATATAGTTCATAAAAGATAGAGAAAGAAAGGCGAAGGCAAAAGATTCCATTTTAGTTGTCTTGTACGACAAACATTGGGTTACTGGCGCCCTATTCTTACAAAGTGACACCGCGCCACTCCCCGGAAACCTCAAGGGGGTACAAAACCGAAATTGTATCTGAAACCTATTGTCATCGAATTGCACAATAGCTCTATCAGACTATTTAATCTGCGGTTTTTACACAAATCCAAATTAACACCAATCACGTCATGTAATACGCCGCCATATGGGAAGCATTTTCCACTTACCGATATCCCGGTGAGAGTTGTGATGTAACCCAAATTGTCAAACATTTCCCAATTCATTCTGTTCCAGTTCCACAATTTGTGCACCGAAAGTGAAAAATTAATTTCCATAAGATATTGCCGATGTCAGCTTAATGCTACTTACAAGATAAGATAGAGAGTAATAAATCAGCGACCCTTGGATTTTTTTACGGAAGGGGTAGAGGGGGGAATTGGGGATATTTTTCTCTTGCCAACTAGATCTATGTTTTTTATCTCATGGAATGAAGCAATCTAAAAATTTTCTTAGGTAATTGCCGACAAACTATTTATTTTTGGAAAATGTCTTACGTTTTATTTAAATATAATTACAGGAATATAAATTGTAGTTAAAAGGGGATTTTTTTATGATGCATTTTAATTTTTATCATTATATCACAGTGCAAAAATATTACATTTTAGTGAACATGCAAGTCAAATTTAAATATTGAGAAATTTATAAATACGAAAATGTTTCTAAACACATTACTTTAAACTTCGTTGTAAAAGTTAAACCGATATCATTAAACATCTGGTATGTAACATTTCCAACAACGTGTTGAGTAGCAAGCAATTATCCATTGTTGCCAAACGTATTCTGTTCAAGGTTTTGTCTTCCAGCGGATAAGGGTTAACATTAGTCCGCAACTTACTATTGCTATAACCATTGCTAAACACAGTAATACAACACTGGTCAATGAAATATTGAATTCACCAGACGTCAATCAGCTGTCCAGTGCAGCAATCACATGACATAATAAAGTGTTGTCAGACCGGGTTCGTCAATTGCTTGTCACTCAACACGTTGTTGAATATGTTACATACCAGGTAATTAATGATATCGATTTAACTTTGACCTCGAAGTTTTAGGTAATGTGTTTAAAAACATTTTCGTATTTATAAATTTCTCGATATTTAAACTTGACTTCGCATGTTCACTAAAATGTAATATTTTTGCAT